>CAIGRB010082482.1:0-12879 GCA_903798255.1 Fraxinus quadrangulata | reverse complement strand
ATTTTCTTTTAGACATCTAATTTCTAAAACTACCATCTAACTTAAAACTTTCACCTCGTTTTCATCTCATCAGGTTTTAGATAGCCCATATAAGATTTTCATGCACGGAATCCCTTCTTATCTCAATGTTCCCTTGTAACAATTTAATCATCTTCAAACTAACCTATAGTTGGATATTGAAATAATACACTAGAGGTTATTTGGGTGTAGTTACAATGTTCAACTATCCTCTACATAATGAACCGCATCACTAACTCAATATGCCAACATAAGTAACGTGCATAGAAAATGTCAAGTTTATATAAACAGGTTTAGACCAATCAAATATTATATTATTTTCATCATTCACAGCTGATACTTATTCCAACAATCACATCATAGCCAGCATAGTTATTAAACCAACACAAGTATACAAAACTATAATTATGACCTAATGCTAAAAGGTAAAAGTTGAAAATAAACGAATTTTTTTAAACACACAGTCATGCAAAAATTACAGTAAAATGATGAATGTTCCACCCAGAAACTTAATTGAGATTTCATGATACTTATGCAAATCACATGCAATTCACAACAAAATCCAAATTCGTCATTCCCTAACTAAAATGTGCATTGTCCTCAATGCATAAATATAAATATCAAATGAAGAGATATCACAAAAATGAGGCAGTGAATCAACATAAACTTGAATGACAAGAAGCCTGAAAGTACTCAACAGAATGGTAATGCAAAGAAAATGACAAAAATTAACTAAAATATAAATTCAAAAATAAAAAGCAAAAGAAAGGAACGAACTCCTATTGGGTTGTCTCCCAAACAACTCCTTTAGCCTGCATCCAACAAGCGTGTTTTCAATTATCTTTGCAATGCACTAGGCTTCTTGGACATAATCACTGGTGATGTTTCTCTGCCTCCATCAAATATATGTGTGAGATGACTAGAGGAAAACTTAAAATCAGGAGTATGAGCATGCAACACAAAAGGTAAAGTCCTTTCATTAGAAATTTGTAATGTAAAATAAGAACTATTACCTTACTATTGACCCTCTATCTCAAAATGTTTATTGGTGACGACGTCGAATCTATCTGTTTCTAGAATTTATGTACTGGTCTAATAAATATATTATCAGCTACCTCTTGAGTGAATGCATCAATCATGTGAGTTTGATGACACTCGTTATCCTCATCTGGCTGCTTAGTGACATGGAAAATGTTAACTTCTAGAATCATATTGCCAAAAGATAATTTTATGAGACAATTTCTACAATTAATCAGAGCATTAGCAGTAACAAGAGAATGTCTACTAAGAATAATATGAATTTTAGAATCAACATTCATATCAGTTTTTACATCCAAAACTAAGAAATCAACGGGGTAGTAAAATTTATCAATTTGAACTAAGACATCCTCAATTACTTCCCTAGGTCTAATAGTGGACCAATCAGCTAATTGCAGAGCTACAGATGTAGGCTTCATCTCACTCAAACCTAATGAAAAGTAAATAGTATAAGACATGAGATTGACACTAGCCCCTAAATCAAGAAGGGTTTGTCCAAACCCATAATTCCCGATGACACAAGACACGGTAGGATAACCTGTGTCCTTATACTTTGGCGGGATCCTTTGCGCAATCACAATGCTCGCTTGCTCAGTCAAGAAAGCGATTTTCTTGACATTATGCTTTTTTTTGACATTGCATAAGTCCTTAAGGACTTTAGTATAGGTATGAACATGTGAAATTACATGCAAGAGAGGCAAATTGATTTTTACTTGTTTTAGATGTTCTAAGATCTCACTATGTTGACCATCAGATTTTGAGGTAGACTTAAAAGCTTGTGGAAAAGGTATTCTCACTGGGTTTTTCACTACCTTCTCATTAAGGTTACTCTCTTCAAGCTCACTATACTCTTTTTCAGCTTCCCTAGATTTGAGAATTGGTTCTATGACTTTCCTTGATCTAGTGGTTATGACATTCACTTCCCTAAAATTGTTTTCATTTGAACTCGAGGTTTGTGCCATGTGCTGCCCTTTAGGATTTTGTTGAGCTTAAGCCGAAAATTTTTCACATTCCACTACTTCTAAGGTACTAGTTAGTTTGAAGATATGATTTTTGATTTCCTTGTTTTTCTCAACAATTTGAGTAATCATAGTCTCAAATTTTTTGTTTGTTTTCCCCTGTGCCTCCATGAATGCATGTAGGGTATCTTCTAAGGAATTCCTAGATGATGTGTGTTGGTATGAAGTGTCTTAAAAACTCTAGGTGGCTGAGTAGGTTGTTGGTTTTCAGATTTCCAGCTGAAGTTAGGTTGATTCCGCCATCCCTAATTATAGGTATCCGGAAATGGAGCATAAGACTTGTTATACATGTCTAAAATATTGCAGTGTTCCTCATAAACCCCATCATCTCAGCTAGAGCAAAATACTCATGCGCTGGATGATCAATTCCACCACATGCACAACATGGTCCAGAAGATTCAACACGGGCAACAGTAGATGTAGGTTTTGAGTTCTATTACGTAAGGTTTCAAATTCCCCCGTTAAGGCTTTTACTTTAACTCTAAGATTATCTTCTTCTCTAAGATGATAGACGCTTGCACTAGAAATATTTCCTACGAGTCGTGATCTATTAGTGTTATCAGTGGCACTAGGGCCAGTCCAAATGTGAGCCTTTTCAGGTAGGTCATCTAAGTACTCTATAGCCTCGTTAAGATCTTTTTGTAAAAATTCAATGTCACACATCATCTCAATAAATTGACGCTCCCTGAGTGTTAGTCCCTCATAAAAATAACTCACTATACGTCAGCTCTCATAACCATGATGGGGGCAAATAGCTTGTAACTCTTTGTATCGCTCACATACTTGGTGTAAGGTTTCGCTGTCTTTTTGAGTGAATGAAGAAAATTGAAATGGATTAAAGAAATGGTACATGGAAAAAAGAGGCTTAATTCCCATGCTCATTTTTTTTTTGTTTATAAACTATTTAAATATAAATAGATAAAAATGAATTGTGGATAAAGTGTATAAAACTCGTGGATCCTCGAAATGTGTGAATGAAAGATTAGTTGAATGTTTATATATACAAGCTAAACATAATCTAGGTCATTGCTTATTGTAGCTTAGAAGTTGATAAAAATTTAAGTGGAAGTCAACGATTAATTTTAATTACACATTTTTTGAAATTTATAATTTTTTTAACTTTTTAACCATATATTTTATAAATATGTATTAAAATTTAATTATTAACTATACTGAACCTCTGTTTGACGACCATTAATTCAAAAATTTTTAGCCTCTATTTGACAACCACTTTTTGACAACTCTTTTTTATATATATTTATTTTCAACCACTTGTACAAACGATAATTCAAAATTTTTTTTACTTTTTAATTACACATTCTCTTAAAAATTACTATTTATAACATTGTTTTTCCTAAATAATAATTGTCAAATAAGAGCTTAATTCCCATACTCATTTTGAACTATACATTTATATAATAAAATATTTTACATGTAAGGGTGTGTTTGAGTCACATTATTTTGGAAAAATGTATTTTGAAGTAGTAGATTGATAGGGAATGTGTGGTTGAAAAAAAAAAAGGAAAAATTATTGATATAATGAAAAATATTATTTTATTGAAAAATATGTGATTGAAAATGAGTAAAAAAATGAAAATTAAAAAAAAAAATGTGATTCAAACGGGGTTTAAAATAAAATCTCCTATGTCCCATTAATATCTCCAAAGTCCTATAGAGACCATGTCACATCCAACCCTAGACTTTTCTTTCACGCCACCTCGTTTGACTGAGAAAATTGTTCACAAGACGATGCCATAACCTCATGTCCTACACTTCTTTTTTTTTCACATTCGTTGTATCTTTCATACTTTTATCACGCTTTAATAATTATTTATCCACTTATTTCCCTTTGTATTATTCAATTTGTGTCGAGTCTAACACGATTCATGTTTACTCATGGCCAATGGGTACAACCCTTGTTGATTAAGGATGCTGTATGACCAAACCCCACACACACACACACACACATATATATATATATATATATATATATTTGACTAGTTCTTATTTTTATTTTTCAATTTCGTCTGTCAACTTTCTGCTATGGTGCTTTTATATTTATAGGAAAATTGCACGGGTTTCAAACTTTTCAGTTTATTGCATTCCATGTCTAAAATTTTATTTTTATAGCCACAGTCCCAAGTCATTCACTTCAACTGTAATAGAAGGATAATAGACATAATCCGTCCATGAATCTGTTAGTCCACCCAAAAATTAAAAGTTCGACTAAAACAATTTTATCCTTCACTTATTTTGTCAAGTGACTCTAATTTGACCATTTTACCCTTCACATTTTTTGTCAAGTTGAGTTGAACTTTAAATTTTTGGGTTGACTAACGGATTTATGGACGAATTTTGGCCATTATCCTCCGCTACAGTCGAAGTGAAATGTTTGGGACCGTGGTTCTAAAAATAAGAGGTTTGGGTATAGTTTGCAACAAATTGAAAATTTTGTAATCTTGCAGCAATTTTCCCATTTTTTTTAAACTTATGTACCACGTTGTTTTGACTTCAACGCAAGAAAGTAAAAGAGTAAGAAATAAATTTTTTTTAAAATAATAATCCAAATAAATTTAATGTGTAACAAGAGTTTAATGTTTGTTTGGGATATATTTTCAAGTAAATAATAATTTTTTTTTGAAAAATATATGGTTAAAAATAATTTTAGATTTTTTAAATAAATATCTCCCAAATAGTGAATTAATTTGGCCTAAAATTCAAGAGAAAATTGCAGTGAAGCCTCTTACTTTGTGAACCTTTATTTTGTAGCACAATACGCCTAGGTTTAGGCAATATTTCTTTGCAAGTCCTTCTGGATGTAAATCGTCTATATGGCCGTTAATACGGGATCGAGAACATGCTTAGCTTTGGTTAAGGATAAAATGCGTCAAGAAAATTATGGTAAATACAATTTATAATACTATTTAATACAATTCTATTTTACCATCTATCTTTCCAAAAAAAAAAAAAGACTTCAAAAACTGACATTGTCGTAATACATTGCATTCTTTCATTGTATTGTGATATTCATTTCAAGATAATTGAAAATTGAGCATGTTTGGCTGAAGTGAAAAATAAGTGAAATTTAATTTTAAGTAATTATTTATTTTTTCAAACGTATTTAAATATATTATTATTTTTACTTAAATAAATAGACTTACCGTTTTAAAACTTATTTTAATAATGTGGAAAATTCTATTTTAATTCACACGATTGGGGGCCTCGGCTGAAATTTTTCCTTTTCCTTTGACTAACCCAATTATAAAATTCCGAAAATATGAAATTAAAAATAAATAAATAAAAGTCCACCTAAAACCACCCTACTGCAAGCTCAGTGAACTTCACTCACACCCGAACACTCCCCGTATTCCCACTAAACCTACGTTCCAAGAAATTTCTTACCCGCAATCGCGATTGATCATATTTACTCCTTTGACCAAAACCTCAAATTCTCAGCCTCCCTCCTCTCCCCATTCAATCTACTACGTTTTTCCTATTATACTATAGCCACATCCCAAAACCCTCCTCCCTTTTACAAAAAAAAAACTAGATAATTTTATCGTACTTTTTGTATTTATTTTATTGAAAAAGATGACGGTGGCGCCAGAATCTGGTTCCGGGTGTTTTGGAGACGGGGTTTTTCCTCCGGGATTCAGATTCCACCCAACGGATGAAGAGCTCGTGCTGTACTATTTGAAGAGGAAGATCTGCAGGAGACGGCATCGTATTGATGTCATCGGAGAAACCGATGTTTACAAGTGGGACCCAGAGGATTTGCCTGGTACATTTTCATTAACCACTGTTTTTTTCATGCTGATTTTAGTTATATGGTTTTGGTTTGTTTCTTACATGGGTATGTGATTGTTGACTTTGTTTTATAATCTTCGTCGGTCTATTTTTGGTTTGATTCCTTCTTTCTGATCACGATCATGTTCAATGGGTTTTTGTTGACGGAATTCGTACGTTTCAGCTTGGTTTCTGTATAGAAGATCAATTAGATTCATAATTTGTGTTGATTAAATTTGAAGATGATTAATTTTGGCATGTGTTTTAACTAATTATTGGTATATTTCAATTTTTCGAATTATGTTTAGTTTAATTACAAGATTTATTCAAATGTGTCTCGTGATTAGATTTGAAAAATAATTATTATCTCGATTTAATTTGGCCTATTTTTAAGAAATGCTTTTTCTTCTCATGAAATCAATTAGGATTGTGGATTTACAAATATCAGGAGGTAAACATTGAGGGCAACTGGTGTTGAGGAGAAATGAGGAAAGGAAATCAACTTTGGACATAGTATTGAAAAAAGCCACTAATTCTCATAATTATGTTCCAGTTTTCACCTGTGCTGGTGCATAGACTATAGGAAAAATAAATCGCACAGAATTCAATATCAGCTCACCCCTGATAGACCCTTTTTATTGTTTTACTTTAAAAGTTGATTTTGGTAATCTTTAGTTTCTTTATGGAAGCACACGCTCAGTTAACTGTGTTATAGATCCTGTACATTTGACTTTTTTTGCTAAATATTGATTTTGTTCTGAAGTTTGATGTATTTGAGCGTTGAATGTGAAAAACTAACATGACAATTGTTTGACTGATTCACAATTCCTCGGATCTCGACTTCTTCATTGTTATTTATATGAGTCCTATGATTTGTATGGTTGATTTTTTTTTTCCTTGCACTTTTAATTGACCAAGTTTTCACATATCTGAAATGCAGGGATATCTAAGTTGAAAACTGGGGACAGGCAATGGTTCTTCTTTAGCCCCAGAGACAGGAAGTATCCAAATGGAGCAAGGTCCAATCGAGCAACAAGGCATGGATATTGGAAGGCAACTGGGAAGGATCGTATCATCAAATGTGGTTCACGTGCTGTTGGGTTAAAGAAGACTCTAGTCTTCTATAAAGGTCGTGCCCCTAGTGGTAAACGTACAGACTGGGTGATGCATGAGTATACCCTGGACGAGGAGGAGCTGAAAAGATGCCAAACTGCCCAGGATTATTATGCACTGTACAAGGTATTCAAGAAGAGTGGGCCGGGTCCCAAAAATGGTGAGCAATATGGTGCGCCCTTTAGGGAGGAGAACTGGGCTGATGACGAGCTAGATGCTAACAGAGTTGTTGACCAGGAGAACCCTGTAAAGCAGACAACTGAAATCTTGCCCGTAAATAAGACTCGGGATAATTGTCAAGTGCCATCTCCACTAAATGACCTGGAGGAGTTCATGAAACAAATAGCAGAAGAGCCCATATTTGTTCAGCCACTTGATGTTGATATTGACTATTCGCTGGGCCAGTTTGTGGGTGAGGAGGGAACTCGAAGTACCGTACTTGAGGATTCTGTAGGGCATGCAAGTTTACCTGCAAGAAGTACAGTGCTCCAACCATGCAGTGAACAACATAATAATGTGCAAGCCAGTTTAGACCTGGCACAGTCAGGAACAACACAGTTACAGTTTTACGAGGTTCCTGAGGTCACTTCTGCTCCAAATGGTTGCAACGGACAGCCTTCGGTGACTGAAGAGGATTTCCTCGAAGATTTTCTTGAAATGAATGACCTTATTGATCCAGAACCAACCTTGCAAAACCTTGATAATCCTCTGGACAATTTGGATAACCTGCAGTTTGATGGGCTTGATGGCTTGAGTGAACTTGATCTCTACCAAGATGCACCCATGTTCCTTCATGAGACAGTGCCTGCTGAATCCGGGCAGATTTCTCAACCATATTGGAACAATTTTGATAATGGAGTTACGAATCCTATCTCAAGTTCTTCTCTGAACAATCTTGAGAATTGTGCTGCGAATTACCAGCTGCAGCCACATTTAAATGATGCAAATGATATCAGTTCTCAGCTATGGACGGAAGAGCAAATATCCAGTCTTTTATCTGATACAAATGCAAATAGGAGGTTGATGCCTTCACCAGCTTCAGGTACTAATATAATTGAAAATTCATGTGACGCTTTTTCGAGCAGCGAAGAATGTATCCATGATCTTCCTATAAATGTTCACGACCTGTGCGATGTTTATTCTCTTCTTTGACAAACCTCAAAAGAGCTCTTGGTCTGATGGATGGCAAAATCTCTTGTGCCCAAGTGGGAAATGAGGGAGTTTTAGCCAGCTTCAAGAGCTCTTCTTCTTCTAATGTAGTAGTCATAGACTGTTTTTTAATGTTAGTTTTGGTTTGCTTAGGTATGGTACATCAATGTGAAAATCAAAATCAAAATCAAAGTTATCCGGTCAATCATTCTACTGGAGCTAATCAAAATCCAATTGGCGAGCCAGATAATGATACTCACTCATGGTTCTCCTCTGCTGTTTGGGATTTTGTGGAGTCTATACCTACAACTCCTGCCTCAGCTTCAGAAAGTGCTTTGGTAAATAGAGCTTTTGAGCGTATGTCTAGCTTCGGTAGGTTAAGAATAAATGCCAGAAACATGAATCATGCTGCAGGTAATACCTCTGCAACTTCAAGATCTTCAAGCAAATCTAGGAGTGGTTTTTTATGTTTATCTTTACTTGGAGTATTGTGTGCTATCTTGTGGTTACTGATTGGAACTTATGTAACTGTTATGAATTGAAACTTATCTTGAAGAATATGTAAATGGGAAGTTTTGCTTTGGTGCGTTATCTTAAATTGATGAAAATTAAACACATTTCTCAAATTTTCTTGCTTAGGGGGGGAGGAGGAAATTGAGGCACCTTATCGAATTGTTTATTAAGCAGTTTACATTGCACAATCCATTTCATTTTACGGTGATTTCTTAGAGGTCCAGGTCCTATGTTTAGTTGGTTTAACTAATTCGAGTCCTTTTTATTCAGTATTTCATGTTTTCATCTTTTGTTGTACAATAGCGGGTGTAAAGCCATCAATTTATTAAACTTGATTAGTTGTCTCAAACTTTAAGAAGGAATGCAAGAACGATTTCCCCCCTTCGGAAGAGAGATTTCAAAAGGGAAGTCCTTCCTCCAATTCTGTGTACATGTCTATAAAGGTTTGACTATGAAAATAGTGTTGGTTGCGTTCGAAGATTTGGATTTTTTGTGGTAGCAGTGGAGGTCTGAAAACTAGGCTTTTTGGAGATTCTAATTCGAATACATTGCTAGTGTACAATTTGGTGAAGCTATTCATTTCATTAAACCTTACTAGCTGAGTTGCGTAAACTTTCGTGCAAGTAAACAGAACAGTGCCTTTATTTTTAGTGATAGTCTATCCAGTTGGTTTGAAGTTCGAATAAATAGTTCAACGAAGTAACAGAGTTGTATTTTCACATATGCAACATGGGTTTGCCACTTTGCTCCAACGACAACTCCTGTACATATCAAGTCGAATATACTTCAACCAAATTCTTGCATCCATGACCTATGAAAAGTTAATGCGTCAAAAATGTTTTGGACAGTTTAGACTCTGGTAGTTCGAGAGGTAAAGAGTATGTTGCAAGTGAGTGACACGTCGTTTTGTATACTGTTGTCTATGACCAAGTTATGTTTGGCTGTAGAGGCCAGAGCTCACATGTGGACCTATGCATGCTTCTTATATTGAAAGGAAAGCTTAAACTGGAGAGGTAGGTTGAACTGTGTTCATAATGATGCTAACTCCTAGTAAAGGAGTAAGTTCATACACAACCTTCTGAACTTTCTCATTGTTTAAAGTAGGGCATTGGCTTCTAACCATTAGAATAAGTTGAAGAAAAATCCCAAATAAAAATGCAACACCAATTGAGAGTACCACTACTGAAAATTGTGCATTTCTTGGATGGATGACCAGCCCCAATTTCATTTGATATCCTTACACTTCGAAATAAGCAGATTATGCACAAATTAATCGATTTAATCTTTTTTGGTACTTGATTGTTAATGTGCAAAAACCAGAGCGAAATTAACAAACCTTATGGCTGCATTGATTCCAATTGCTAGCACAACTGCCAACCGTAATATGTTTATGCTTCATTAATAGTAAGATTAAAGAATGTGAAAATACAGTATTTTGTACGTCGTATTGGTCAGTGAAATTGACGAGATGGACATGTTTTGCTCGTCGTATTGAAAGTGAAAATGTATATTCATATTTTTGAATTTCACCGTTTGCTCTTATCGTTCGAGTTACCCTAATCTCGAAAAAGAAATTAGATTTAAGAAGTCGAAGAACGCAGAACATCCATAGCAACTTATTGCATTTTTATGTTATCCACCAATATATTGAGTATAACCCTATTCTTCCATCGTTTTTCTACTCTTTCTGGCTTGCAAACTCATCACCATAACCTTGACTAAGTGGGTGCAAAAGGGGAACAACCGAAGTAGTGGAGAATTGAGCTTTTGGTTGATTCTGTTTGATTTGGGATATATGAGTAATTTTTTAATCCGTCCATTGTGACGATTGTGATTTATTGTCTACAAAAGATCATATAGCGATGAGAAATAATCCATTCCTGTATAGCGACATTAACTTTTCGTTAGCTAAATTTGTGCCAATATTAGCATACCAATCAGTCAATCACCATATCTGATCGTGAGTGATATGGGATTCGGTTACGCATTTTTTTTTCTCAATTTTAGTCAAACATTCTCCAAACAAAATAATATTACACACAAATTTAGAATTTTTTTATTATTTTTCAGCCACACATTCTCCCATCAATCACTATTCCAAAATTTATAAACTCTCCAAAATGGGGGCAAACGACGACTTAGATAGCTAAATTTACCCCCAACAAACAAGCACATATTTACCACAAATTGATCTTCTACAGATATCCCTGCCTTAAAATAGCATTATGGCACAAATCTACCAATTGATTTTCATTTTGCGTTGATTAGCAAACATAAAACCCTAATCGGAGGCGTCGGTACACTCTCAGAAATTGCTCCGATATCTGCTATAATACACATTACTCTACAATTTCTACAAGTTCCAGAACGATTATGGCACGAGAATTTGATCTGTTGTGTTTGGTTTGTTAATTCAATAGCTGATACGAAAATATTCAGTCACTAACAATGTTTTATTCCACTGTGTCAGACGTGATTGTGCGTCGTATGTGATAAAATTTACCGAATACATTATAAACGGAAAAATTGATGGAATGGGACAGAGCTTCAATCCAAAGACATCCAGATGTAACCTACCATGTATCGTCAAGTATCGTATTGAGCCGCATGATGCAATTTTTCAATATGCATTGATATTTACTTATACAACAGACGTTCAGATGAACATTTCCTTGCTTTTTTTAAAAAAAATCTTTTTCTGACTTATATTTTTAATAGATCAGTAGTTTGAGTAATCATTCAGGTCATTTGTAATGCAAAACACTACTCCGCTGGTCCATTGTTTATATTTAAAAATAGATAGGTTGTTGGGTTTTGATACCAAATCTCAATAAATTTCGAACGATGATGCTAAGCAATCTAAAATATATTTCATAGATCTCGGCCGATGAGTGAAATAATTATCAACACAATAAATTAAAAGGCTCGACCCGAAAGTAAGTGGGCCATTATTAGCAACTTATTTTATTAATGAAGAAGATTTCATAATTAAGAGGTTAAGTTTCACCAATTTCAAATTTAAAAAACTAAGGTTTAAAATTTAAAATCTTAGTTTTTTTTAAAAATTTAATTATAAATAAATAAATTAAATATATATTTTATTAAGTAAATATATTAAGGTCACAATTTCATATAATTTATCACATATTATTCATTTGTCACAAATTATTTTACGGTCATAATTCAAAATTTTTATAGGTCACAATTTATTCATTGATCACAAATCTATCAAATTAATAAATCACATATTATTCATTAGTCACAAATCACAAATTTTATACGTCACAAATTATTTTACCGTTACAATTCAAATATTTATAGGTCACAATTTGTTTATCGATTACAAATAAAAAATTGAAATGTCACAAAATACAAATATTATAAGTCACAGCATAGTAGACAATCACAAATTGTCAAATTATCGACCATAAATTAATAGTTTTTTAGGTCACATTTTATTTTTTTCATTAGTCACTTATTGTTTATTGGTCACAAATTAACTAATTTAATGGTCACAAACCAAAAATTTGTGACCACAACCAAAACTTGTGACCACCACCGCGCCACTTCTTCCGACAGTACCATTGCCGCCGTCGCCGCCAGAACCACCACTACCACCTCGCTACAACAACAGACATCGCGGGAAACACCACCACGACTCGCACCGATCCACCACGTCTTGCACCGATTCACCACCACCTCGACAGACCCGTCGCCATCACATCTCAACACTACCATCACCAAGATCCACCACCAACGCTACCAAAACAACCACAGCCACAATCACATCTAACATAACCTCCGCCACCGTTGGATCCAACAAAGTCACCATCACCCAAACACCACCACCACAGCCCCTATCCACCAACGGAAAACACACCCAAAAATTCACATCAAATCTCGGAGCTGCATGTCCCGACCACGGCACACAATAGATCTCAACCACGCGTGCGACGCGACAACTGCGACACACTACGCAACCTATAACGAGATTGAAGATCCCAATAAAGTCCAAAAAATAATCACGATTTTGAGTTTGAACCAAGAATTAATTAACCAAGCGACCCAACAAAAACGAAGTTTGAATGATCTTTTGATTACACAACACGTGATCCACATTCGGTGTTGAACGCCACAAGAATTCTCTTAATAAGTTCAGAATGTTCTAAGAAGAACAATGTTTGCAAAGTACAATAGCCTCTCGAATATATCTCAATAATTAAATTTGTCAAAAGGTCCTTAC
>CAIGRB010082475.1:26713-53295 GCA_903798255.1 Fraxinus quadrangulata | reverse complement strand
TATCCAAAGTATGAAATATTACCTCCAAAACTGCCGATTTCATTCAATTTCATCATTCTTTTATTTCCAATTGCTTCGCACGAGTCCATAACTAAAAACAAAAGAAAAATAACCTAAGTTAAGTAGAAATTAATAATTTAACGATATAAAATCCTAATAATATAACCTAAGTAAGTGCACAAAATGTACTTATCAATAGTCAAGTCTATAGAGATTAAATAACAAATGACTAAAACAATAGGAAACAAGAAAGCATAATCAGAACCTTACAACGTTGTAAGCTACTTCTGTCTGTAGCTAATTTAGCGACTACATGATAGTTCATCGCCTGTCAAAATACCAGTAATTTGTTTAGGACATACTGATCTCCTCTCAGTTTTGGGAAGACAATGCCTGTGCCTACATGTAGAACATAAAGTTACCTGAAAAATACGTCTTTGCCAGTAATTATCATTCTTTTCAATGAAATCTATCTAAACCCCCATTCGGAAATAATTTATAAACTTTGTTTACTTTATAAATAGATAGAAATTAGTAGTAGATAAGTAGATAATACTTATTGATTCTTTGGAATGTCTGATTGAAAATGAAGTTTGACCATTTATGAATCTTTTATAAATTTTTTCCAAAAGGAGGCTAAGACGTATAAGCACAGAGAAAGTGTATCTCCTAGTGGATAGCAGGTGATTTGGCAGAGAAATGAATCCATTAATATAATCATATAATTATCACTTTTATTTCTCAGAAAATCACTTGTGTGAGAGAGTGAGCAGAGAGAGAGAGAGATAGAGAGAGAGAGAGAGAGAGAGAGAGGGAGGGAGAGAGAGGGAGTGAGAGAAACAGCAAGTAGAAGAGAGATTACTGGGAATGCTCCATTTCTAAATAATATAAGAGAGGTTAGCGGTCTTGGTGTGATTCTAAAATCGTGTAGAGTCCATTTCTTAAATAAAAATTTGTTTTCTTTAGTTTCGAAATCATCATCTGACATGGATGCATGTAGAACATAATTTTACTTGCTTACTTTAACAATAGTGAGAAGTGTGCTTCTATAAAAACACAATATTCATATGCTCCATATCCTGCAGCTTGATGATTAAATATCAAAGTAGAATCATAAATTTCAAAAGAAAAAGGAGTCTTTCCATAAGAAAAACCTAAGGTATTATAAGCAAGATGGAGAGGAAACAAAGTAAGTGTTAAAAATTGAAGATGAGATTATATAATACAATATTAAGTAGCAATCACAATACAAGAAAAATAAAATAATATGGAATGAAGATTTTATTAATAATAGAGAGAAAATACAAAGAATATTATGTATTTAATACAATTCTAACTCTAGCAAGAATTTCATGGAGTATATATATAGGACCAAAGATAATATTGTAGTTGGAAAGAGTGTAAGAAATAAACCAAAAATAAGGAAACATTTTTTCCCCAAATAAAGCTGCTGCTCAATGCTCACGCAGGAAGCATGTGAAAAGCACGGCAATCGTATGACACCTCCAGGAGCCGCCCGAGTGTTGAGTTTTGGTAAATAACTCCAATTTTTCACTCAGATTGGGGCATACGAACCCAAACAGGCGCCCAAGCGCCATCTTGCTACCCAAAAACTTCATTAACCATTTTAATCCCTCTTTAACTCCTTTTTCAACCATAATACGAAATCAACGTCAGAATTTAGGTCACATATTCAACAAATCTCCACCTTGATACAAATTCCACTGCAACGTTCAAAATTTTAAAATTTCTCTACTAGGAGACAAATTCGACTGCAAGCAATAAACCAATAGCTCTTCGACAAAACTCTCCACCAAAATTTTTCATCCTCTTCCACAAAGTCCAACTAGGACGAACTTAATCAACTGAATCCAAGCACCGCTCAACAGAATTACCTCAGGTATCAAAATTGTTCGAATTGTTACTATGATCAATACATTCACAAATATTTCAACAATAGTTTCCAAACAAGGTAGAGTCACAACTTGTAACAGAATCAACACAACCAAATGCTCATGTTGAAGGTTCTTTACTAGACTCATTACCTTCAACAACATTCAACTCATACACCATTAAATTAGCTTTTTCGAACCTTTGTAGAAGCCTAATATTTTCATAATTCTATCTCTAACAATTAAATACGATGGCATCGCTGGTGATGGTGCAAAGCGACATTACCCACAACTTCTGACTTTGATTGAGATGTATTCTTCAACATAGACCCCAAACCAAACTCCAACGGTACTATTTCAAATGAAATATTTACCAAACTAATAAATTTTTGTTCATTTTTCTCCAATGATTCTCTCAGACCCTGCAAAACATATGATAAGTGTATTTTATACACTTATTCGGGGCCTAAAATAACGATATTTGGTAGTTATTTTGATAAAATATATCCTAAATTGTTGTATTTTATGTTATATAGGTAAAACTCAATGGTTGAACATGAAATTGAAAGAAATAAGCGAAAATTGGTGAAAAAGGCAGAATCCAAAGTTTGAGGACCAAATTGTAAATTCAATGGTTGATTCGGACCACAAGAAGATACTTTGAAGATTGTTAGGAGACAATTGGATGGAATTAGAACTCTAAAGGGAATGGAATATAATCAAAATCAAATTCCAATCGCACAAGTTATATTCCAGATCTTTAGCCGAATATTGATACCGATTTTTGGCACAGTAAACGTCCGAATTGGGAAAATTATATTTCTGGTAAAGTTGTAGCCCTTTGAGTTATCTTTCCAACGCACTTTGAATCGCTTCAATCGGATATCGGAAGAGAAAGTTATGGCCAAAATACTGAATGCTGTGTAGAGACAAAAAATCCGCGCGCGAAGACAACTTTCCTTATTCGATTAGAACTCTTTTGGAAACCAATTTGGACGTGATTTTCAACCAATTTTCGACTCCTACAAATAGAGAACAGCAGAATACATATTGAGGAGCTCTCATGTACATATTATACTCCAATATTTATCAATTATTATCATTAAAGGAGGAAAATTCATATTTTTTGTGAGAGGATTGAAAGGGATTTGTAAGAATTCAATCAAGTGAAGATTCAAACCAGATTTTTGGGCAAAGAAGTGAAGGCGCAAGTGGAGATTCGTCAAGAAACCATTGAAGAGATTCAAGATTTCAAGATTCATCTTCATCTTCTCAATTTATCAAAAATCCGGGTTTTATCTTTCCACTTAAATATTACTTCTTATAATTTCAATATGTTAGGCTAAATTTATACATTGCTAGGAGGAGATGAACCCTTGTTATGATATTTTTAGTTCTTAATTAATTATTTTGACTTTAATTTGATTTGATTTGATTTGTGGATGTTTATTATTGTTTTATCGTTCTTTTCAATTGTTTGATCACCAATTGAATTGTTAGTGAATTTTATTGTTATCGAGAGAGACAATAGAGTTTAAGCACAATATAATAAACATTATAAGGTTCGATAGAGGATAGAGATATACCTCTATGCTTTATATGGTTTCAATAGGTGTTCTAGTACTTATTAATGCATTTATCATGTTTGCATCTTTCATCGAGAGATAGAAAGGTTATATGAGGGGAATAGATTTGATCGCTATCGAGAGAGGCTTTCAATTAAATTAGGAACATTGACCAACATGAATGATTTCAAATTGTCACTTTAATTGTTACACTAAAAATGGATTAATAAGGGGAATTCGACATCTTAGCAATACATCTCACATATTTGATAAATATATTTACTTGCTTTCATTAGTTTAGTTGATAATTAAGGGATTAGTATAAAAAATCACAAAAAAAACATTTGCTATTCGATTAAAGTTGAAATAAATTTTAACTCGATTAAATACGTAGTCCTCGTGGGTTCGACACTCTATTCACTACTTTATTACTTGTTCACGATCCCGTTCACTTGCGGGGAATCAAACGATCAAGTTTTTGGCGCCGTTGCCGGGGACTACTGTTTTTGATACGTTTAGTTAATTTTAGCTTTAATCTGAATTTTACTGTTTTATTTAGTTTAGTTTAGTTTAATTAAAGGAAAAAAATTTGTGTGTCCACTCACTTTTTCGAGAACGTGTATGCGAAGTTCGAGAACCGGTGATCTTGCTCAATTTGACCCGGAGATCGAACAAACATTCAACATTCGAAAAAGACAACAGTTGGAAATACACCAAAAACAGAAAGAGAGAGATATGGCAGAGGGGAATCCGAACCAAATAGTCATGGGGGCTAATCTGGATGCAGTACAACCACATGAAGTTGCAGCCAATGAAAACGCTAGGTTGATGGGAGAGTACATGGTTCCACCGGTCGTGGAAAGTCAATCCAGTATTGTATATCCGGCGTTTGGTCAAGCAAACTTCCACCTGAGGACGGACGTGATCAACATGTTCCAGAATGCGCTAAAATTTTTTGGAAAAGCTTCGGAGAATCCCAACGCTCATATATCAAGATTTCTGGACATGTGTGCAACTATCGAGTATCCAGGGGTGTCCAGTGAAGCAATCAGGCTCAGACTTTTTCCATATACGTTAAGAGACTCTGCCAGAGAGTGGTTAGACACTTGTCCACCTCAGAGCATCACTACATGGAACCAATTAAGTCAAAAATTTCTTAGCAAATATTTTCCACCTAAAAGGATTGCAAAGCTAAGGGACGAGATTACAACATTCCAACAACTAGACTCGGAATGCTATTCGGATGCTTGGGAACGATACAAAGGTTTACTCCGCCAGTGCCCACAACACGGATTGCAGAAATGGCTTCAGGTGCAATACTTTTACATTGGTCTGAATCCGATAAGCAGGGCCAACGTAGACTCCGCATGCGATGGTTCAATCACAAAAAGAACCGCAGATCAAGTCTACCAAATCATGGAGGATCTGGCATTTACCAGCGCACTTTGGCCTACTGAAAGGACAAGTGGAAAGAGAGCTGCTGGAGTATTCGAAGTTGATTCTTTGACAGCAATTTCAGCACAATTGGCATCATTGGCACAGAAGGTGGATCAGATGAACGTGGCCCAGGCAATAGGACCTAAATGCAAACATTGTGGAGGGAACCACGAGAGTGTTGATTGTAATGTAGGATCTCCTTTTGTTCAGACAATAGAGGATGTGAACTACGCTCAAAATTTTCAAAGACAGCAACACAATCCAAATCCTAACACCTATTACCCAGGCTGGAGAAACCACCCCGGTTTTCAGTGGAGCAACAACCAGGGTGCTCAAACCGTACCACAGCAAATTGCACCGCCAGATTTTTCGCAGAATGAGAAGAAATCTTCATTAGAAGATCTCGTGACGAAATTGGCGGAAATATCTACTCAACACATGCAACGCACTGATAAGAGCTTGCAAGTTCAGGGGGCTGCTATAAAAAATTTGGAATATCAGATGGGACAGATAGCAAAGGCACTCTCAGAAAGACAGCAAGGAGCACTGCCAAGCGATACTGAGACAAATCCCAAACAGCAGGTAATGGCAGTAAAAGTTGTAGAGAGTGAAGAGATTGAGGCAATCACTACACGCAGCGGGGTTCAACTTCCAGAAATCACAGTTGAGAGACGGGTGATAGAAAATGAAAAGGTACCTTCCACAGATGAGGAGCAGGTGGATAAATCCGAACAACCAGATGAAGTAGTTCCATATCGAGAGTCAGAAAATCTACAGGTTAAAGCAACCGCTCCTATCAGACCTTACGTGCCTCCAATCCCATTTCCACAGAGATTGCAAAGAAGGAAGATCGATGATCAATTTGAGAAGTTCTTGGATATGTTAAAGACGCTCCACATCAACATTCCATTCATCGACGCAATTAGACAAATCCCGATGTACGCAAAGTTCTTGAAGGATATGATATCTAAGAAAAGAAAACTTCCAGACTGGGAAGAAGTGGCATTGACAGAAGAGAGCAGTGCAAGACTGCAAAATAAATTGCCACCAAAACTCAAGGACCCAGGGAGTTTCACATTACCTATTTCACTAGGCAAAGAATTTCATTTTAACGCTTTATGTGATACAGGTGCAAGTGTAAATTTAATGCCTTTATCTACTTTTAGGAAACTAGGAATTGGGGAAGTCAAAGGATCGAATGTGACGCTGCAGCTGGCAGATAGGAGCATCAGATACCCATGGGGGAAGGTTGAGGATGTGCTCATCAAAGTTGGGAAGTTGATATTCCCCGCGGACTTCCTTGTTATGGACCTCGAAGACGACCATGATATGCCAATTATCTTAGGTCGACCTTTCTTAGCAACAAGTCGAACATTGATTGATATGGAGAAGGGTGAGCTTACAGTAAGGGTGGAGAAAACACATGAAGTCTTTAAACTACATAACCCATCCAAGCAAACATCAAACCCCGAGGAGGCCAAATCTGTTGTTGAAGAAGTTCAACAAAGCTCGAAGGAGACAAAACCTAAAAATGTAGGAAGCATTGGACGAGATGAAAATGGGGAGTTCAAGGTTTGGAGGCCAAAAAGAGGATGCAAGGCTGGAAATTGCAAGGAGTGTAAGGTTGCTAGATTCCAACATGAGCCACCATAATCAATTCATCCATATAGTCTCGCTAAAGACTATAAATTAAGCGCTTATTGGGAGGCAACCCAATTTTCTAACTCTTTTATTTATTATGTTTTCTCTATCACATTGCATATAGATTTACTTTAATTATTAGCTTCCATTAGTTTTAGGCACGTTTCAATTTATAGGGTATCACCATCCTATCATATTTTTCCTTAAGCCTTTGAATTTATTGTTGGTTATTTGATTGTTTAGGCTAAGTAACACATGTTCTAAGTTATTTGATCTTTAATATTTGATTTAACTGCTATGTGCAGGAACATGATATCGTGGAACACTCAAATCAACACAGACCAAGGGGGAAAGTATGATGAAAAAGATTGTCTAACCGTCACACAGAAAAAAATTTCGGGGAGTACCTTCTTCATTTTCTTCCTCATTCCCTTATATTCTTATTTATGTTTTACGACATTGGAGACAATGTCGATTTTAAGTTTGGGGGTGGGTAAAATTTTGAGTTTTCATTTTATTATTATTATTATCATTTTGTGTGTGCTTGTTTTTCATTATTGATTTATTATATAAGAAAAAAAAATTCAAAAAAAAAAAAATTGAAAATTTTTGTTTTAGGTTGTGTGCTTGTGTGGGTTAGACAGTCTATCTGACAATGATGATTAAACTTGAGATTTGGTGTTGATTTATGAACTGTGGATATGTTGCATACTAGGCTGATTGAGACTTAACCTTGCAAAATTTGATATTATATGCGCACTAGAATTAAGTTAGACAGCATGATGCTATGAGTTGATTCATATATTGGATATATTGATATATTGAACATAGATATTTTACCAAAATCATAATGAATTACTTATCCTTAGACCAAATTCAGCACAGTTTGGGGGTGATTTTACTGTTATAGGAAGATACGGATGTAGACAGAGATTCCATGTGTGACAACTTTTGTATGGATTGTCTTAGATTAATGAGATAAAAATTGGGTGAAAATCTTAAGTTGGAGGTTTGTTTGCTTGAATAGGTGTTTGATAAGGGGCATTGCACTGATCAAGGAGTAAATAATAAAAAAAAAATGGTGAAAATTCTCTTCGAAACCTTTTTGACTCGGGTTATTAATCCTGTAAGGGTGTTTAAAACCTAGTGCCCTGAAGTCATCTGATTTGGGAGTCATCGGCCTAAAGCCTGCTACATGGGTCATTTAGAAAGCTTAAGGGAGAGAATTTAAAAAAAAAAAATCATTTGAAAAAAAGAAAAAAAAAGTAAAAGTGGGCAAGTGCATAAAAAAATAAAAAAAATTGCATTAAAGGCTTTGATTAAGCTCCAAACACTTGTTTGAGTGAATTTGACTTCTGATGAAGGGTAATTAGCCTAATTGAATCTTGGATGTCGAAGCAATCAAAGAATTGGAGAATCTTTGTTTATTGATGTGTTGACTTGCAATTGGTAAAGTCCACCTAAACTAGAGAGGGTGAGGATAGTAATGAAAAATTCAACAGTAGATTACACACTGGGAATAAGTGAGAAAAGAACAAGTTTGGGGGTGTGTGAATCATACGAGAGGTGACATGATATATTTGACCACAGAGGGTCGGGAGTTGAAGCAACTTGTAAAATCATGATTGTCTACTTAGTTCTTCATACACACACGTCGATTTTGCATTGGAAGAGTAGATATTAGTTTGGTATTGTGATTTTGAAACAGTTTGTAGATTTTGTACTATAATTTCAAATACTAAGATAAAAAAATAGATTGTCTAACTAAATATTTTTCCATGCTTGTGTGTTTGTTGTTATTTAGGGTATAATTTTGTTTGAGGACAAACAAATGTTTAAGTTTGGGGGTATTTGATAAGTGTATTTTATACACTTATTAGGGGCCTAAAATATCGATATTTGGTAGTTCTTTTGATAAAATATATCCTAAATTGTTGTATTTTATGTTATATAGGTAAAATTCAATGGTTGAACATGAAATTGAAAGAAATAAGCGAAAATTGGTGAAAAAAGGCAGAATCCAAAGTTTGAGGACCAAATTGTAAATTCAATGGTTGATTCGGACCACAAGAAGATACTTTGAAGATTTTTAGGAGATAATTGGATGGAATTAGAACTCTAAAGGGAATGGAATATAATCAAAATCAAATTCCAATCGCACAAGTTATATTCCAGATTTTTAGCCGAATATTGATACCGATTTTTGGCACAGTAAACGTCCGAATTGGGAAAAGTGTATTTCTAGTAAAGTCGTAGCCCTTTGAGTTATCTTTCCAACGCACTTTGAATCGCTTCAATCGGATATCGGAAGAGAAAGTTATGGCCAAAATACTGAATGCTGTGTAGAGACAAAAAATCCGCGCGCGAAGACAACTTTCCTTATTCGATTAGAACTCTTTTGGAAACCAATTTGGACGTGATTTTCAACCCAATTTCGACTCCTACAAATAGAGAACAGCAGAATACATATGGGGGAGCTCTCATGTACATATTATACTCCAATATTTATCAATTATTATCATTAAAGGAGGAAAATTCATATTTTTTGTGAGAGGATTGAAAGGGATTTGTAAGAATTCAATCAAGTGAAGATTCAAACCAGATTTTTGGGCAAAGAAGTGAAGGCGCAAGTGGAGATTCGTCAAGAAACCATTGAAGAGATTCAAGATTTCAAGATTCATCTTCATCTTCTCAATTTATCAAAAATCCGGGTTTTATCTTTCCACTTAAATATTACTTCTTATAATTTCAATATGTTAGGCTAAATTTATACATTGCTAGGATGAGATGAACCCTTGTTATGATATTTTTAGTTCTTAATTAATTATTTTGACTTTGATTTGATTTGTGGATGTTTATTATTATTTTATCGTTCTTTTCAATTGTTTGATCACCAATTGAATTGTTAGTGAATTTTATTGTTATCGAGAGAGACAATAGAGTTTAAGCACAATATAATAAACATTATAAGGTTCGATAGAGGATAGAGATATACCTCTATGCTTTATATGGTTTCAATAGGTGTTCTAGTACTTATTAATGCATTTATCATGTTTGCATCTTTCATCGAGAGATAGAAAGGTCACATGAGGGGAATAGATTTGATCGCTATCGAGAGAGGCTTTCAATTAAATTAGGAACATTGACCAACATGAATGATTTCAAATTGTCACTTTAATTGTTACACTAAAAATTGATTAATAAGGGGATTTCGACATCTTAGCAATACATCTCACATATTTGAAAAATATATTTACTTGCTTTCATTAGTTTAGTTGATAATTTATGGATTAGTATAAAAAATCACAAAAAAACATGTTTGCTATTCAATTAAAGTTGAAATAAATTTTAACTCGATTAAATATGTAGTCCTCATGGGTTCGACACTCTATTCACTACTTTATTACTTGTTCACGATCCCGTTCACTTGCGGGGAATCAAACGATCAACATACAACTGAGATCTTTTTTGTCCCCACAACACAACCTGAGCACCTTTTGCTAACATTCAGGACTCCACATTCACCAATATACTTGTACCCTTTTGAATCAAAAGTACTCAAGAAGATCAAATTTCTCTTAAAACTTGTGACATGCCTCACTTTATTAATTGTCCTAACTATCCCATCAATCATTTTGATTCTGACTCTAATCATACCAGCTATCCGGTAAGGTGTATTATTACCCGTCACTACAACACATTTGAAAATTTCTTCATATGTTGAAAACAGATCCCAATCGGAACATATATAAAAAGAACAAGCTATATCAAGAATTCAACTCTCGTCAAGTTTGGAGTCGTTTTCAGAAATAATCAAAACTTCTCAATCACTGTAGTAATTTTCTGCAATATCGATTTCACCTGAAGTTTCTAGTTGCTTTATCTTCTTAATTGCAATCAATTTTTCTCTAATCTACAACTTTTAGCCATCCTTCTTTACATGCCCCTCTTCTTGCAATAGTTTACTGTAGTTAAACTCATCAATCTTGTTCTCATTAAAATGTGAGTGTACACAGATCTGACTAGGTATTCGTTTTGCCTTTTAACGTAAAAAAATTCTCGTATGAGCAAAACTTGCAAAAAAAAAAAAAAAATTATACTGGTAGAATGTTTGGCTCACAGTGTCAAGTATTTCAGGGTGTGGTTTAACAGGGACAATCCCAAGTACAATTTCAAGGTTGAAAAATAACTCCATTGTCCCTTGATAATAACAGCCTCAAGGGCACAGTCCCTCAGGAGTTAGGGACACTGCCAAATATAAATACACTGAATTTGAGCCAGAATCAGCTTTCTGGGGAACTATTATTTCCCGAAGAGTTTTTCATTAGGCGGCCAAAGGTTAGACACAAGAGGAAACAAAGGATTATGCATAAATCAGCAGCCTCGAAGCAAGAAAACCAATACGAGATTTCAGCAAATTCCTCCATGCTTGTTCACAAGATTTCAGCTAGTAACAAAACTTTATCCGAAGATTCTCAAAAGGTGAAGCCAACGTTGTACAATAGTATTTTGAATTCACACACTGAGGGGCTACACCAAAGCTTTGTCTTTCCTGGTCTAATATTCCTGTTTTCTTGTTTGGTTTATTTTTTATGATTTTATTGGAAACTGGTTTTGATTCCTGAAATTTGATTCACGGGTCAATTTCGCGTACAGCCTTAAAAAAAAAGTGTAAGAAATTTCGAAACAAGTTTATAATGGAAGTGGAAGTCACAAGTGAGGAAAAAAAGAGTACTTTTCAGTTTTCAGTATTTTCTTGAAGAATTAGCTACTTTGAAGAATATCTGAAGTTGTATTCTTGAGTCCCATCAGGGATTTTTGCTTTTCTGGTAGACTTTCCAGGCTAAGAAAACAGCATCTATAGTATGCAGTAATTAAAGAGAGAGCATCTTTTTGTCTTTGTGACTTGCATGTTTTTCAAGGGAAGAACATGAATAAATAAGCCAAAAAGTGACAAATATTTTGAGATAAGGTGTAAATATAAAATCTTGATAATTAACGATTTTATTTTTTCACCATTTTGAAAAATGGTATCTAATGATTTTATTTATTCACTCGTTTACTTGGGTCACATGACACAGGTTCCCTAGGAAAGAAGGGTGCCCAGTCTCCAATGTTCTTTGAGGTTGGGGTGAGAATGAGAATGATAAACACTAGTGAATTCTTGTCGTTAATAGAGCATTATTTGATTTGCCATGTGCAACGACATGGAGTCCACATTTATTTGTTTTTTTATATTAATTTTTGTGTTTTGTTATCTTATTGAAGATGAATATATAGTTGTTTAGTTCCAAATCATCGATGTAGATGAGACAAAAAAGTTAATACTTCCATATAAAAACAATTAAATGAGCTTGAGTCAGGCATGGGCCTGTCCTCCGTCCCTACATGTAGATAATATATTCTTAAGATTCTAGTATTTACTTTTCATTTTCTTGGATTTTTAATCTGTCTAAAAGGATTTTTCTAAAATTAACCTCGCAAAAACTTTACAACAAAAGAAAGAAATTTCCCTTTATTTACTTTACTTCTTCTTATATTAAGAGAATATAGTAAAATCCTTCAATTTAATGGACATCTTCAAGAATAGTAACAGGTGGTGTCACGCACCGTAACTTAGCTGATGCTAATGTCCATACACCATTGGGGACGAAGGGATAACTTGACTTGATATGAGTGTCTAATTGACTGTAATGACAAGAAGTTCATGTCTTGAGTCGAGGACCTTAGTAATTGAGTTTTCGAAAGTTGTGTATCGGGAGCTTGCCTAAATAGCTTGCCATCAAGGCAAACAACAATTTGAGTCAGTTTGATTAGGAAACCTAGTGGCCAACGGTGATACCATCAGATAGTGATATTGTCATAAATTAAGTATACTACGAGGGCAATATCTCATGGATCATGTATTCGTCAGGGATGAAATCTTATGGACTTGCAAACTTTAGCGAAGGGCCTTGTATCAATGTTAGTTAGCTGCGAGAGCTTTGTCTAAAGTTGATTCAGAGTTCAACTGGCTTGAGAGCCTAGAAGAACGAGAGTGTACAAGATACACAAAGCTTGGGGTGGGGATCCCCGTACACTAAATCTTTATTGAACTCCATCTCAACAAGGGCATTAATAGATTGAGTGGAGGAGAGTGTCACGAACCACAACTTAACATGATGTTAATAGCTATTACGACCATTTGGGACTGTGGGAGATCTTTATTTGACATGAGTTTATAATTAGTTGTTAATAACAAGATGGTCGTGAGTTGAGCAGAGGACATTAGAAATTGAGTTTTAGGAAGTCATGTTAAAGTAAGCTTGCCTAAGGAGTTAGGAAGCTTCCCACCAAGGCATATGGCAATCCAAGTTTGTTTGGTTAGAAAATGTGGGGGGACAAATAACACTTATTTGGATTCTTATTCAATTATCGGTAAATTGAGCAGTCATTTACATAATTTGTGTAAATTATATCAATTGTTGAAGAAATCTCAACTTGGATGCAATTAGTGTGAAAAAAGGTATGTGGAGCTTAATTGAGGTTGATTCGGAGCAACTGAAACTAACCAGATTACAATTTATCAATTGGAAGTATTAATGGAGCGCTATGTACAAATTACTTATTTTTTGGATTTAAATTCACATTTGAAAAGTTCGGGAACTAAATTACAAACTTTCGAAACTTGCATCAGGTCAATTATTAATAATTTTGGGATGGAGATAACTTAATTGTAAAGATTAGAAGATGAATGACTAAAATTCCATGAGAAAATGACTTAAATTGAAAAAGGGATTTGTTTCCATGTTAGAGTCAAGCAGTATATTACGAGGAAAATATCTCAAGAATCGTGTATCTCTAGGGGCAGAAACTTTATGAACTTGATATTGAAGATGTTGGCTTCACTATGGATCAATCAGAGTGTCATTTAAAGGTTGGAACATCAATTATAAAAATTATGATTTATCGATCAAAAGACGTATAATTGTATCACTTGAGTTTATTTTCCTAGGTCTATTATAAGGTTATAAGGTTGGTAATCAGTCAAAAAACCTGCCACGTGCTTTCGTCTCCACATAAGGGTAGCCTGCGAGCTTTCCTTACACACCAAATGCGCAAATCTTAAAGGCTGTAGGGGCAACTAAAGGTCTTTAGGCACCTCTAGGGAGGCTAAAGTACTCGTATGAGGTCGGGAACTGATCGAGCAGTTTTAGGCCTTAATTGCACACCCACATAGGGGGCCTCGGGTTACCAATAGAGCATTGTTATGTCCTACAGGCTACGTTAAAGATACAGTAATAAATCTAAGTTGAATGATCTATCAAGGTAAGCACTCTAAAGGCCTCTTATGCTAACTCGTGTGCATTGACTATGGTTTTGGCATTGCCGTCAAGTTCATTAGCTAAAATGTGGTTATGGAGCGATGGCGAATATAGCAAGATGCCAATAATGCGGGAATGAGTATTCTATGAAGGTGTTATTAATTAGACATGGATTAACGGATAGCCATACTTGGACTACACACCTAGGAAGGAAATGGCGGCAAGAATTAAGCTAAAGTAATGCAACCAATGTTTGCATCGTGGGGCATGCTAATGATGCTCAATGCTTTGGACTTAAATTACTTGGAATGCATGTGCATATAAGAAATCCTCGAGTCACCCATTAATAGTGATAGAATTATGTGTGAAGTTTCCTCCTGTTACATGACTTAATACCCCTTGATCACTTATATTGTCCCCAACAACTAACTGCATTTATCAACTAAAATAGAATACTACTACCGAAATGAAATTGGACATCTAGAATACTCCTTAGAAGACATAATCCCAAGCCGATATTTGACATGTACCCCCTATTCCAAGTCCATCACAAGGAAAATGAAAATCAAGATTTGCTTTTTTCGACATCAAACGAGAGTTACGAGCAAATAGAACACCTTTGAGGAGTAAAAATAAAAACATGCAAAAGTGGAAAGATATCACCCAAAATTGATGAACGTGAAAATTTCTGGTATTTGCAATTTCCTTTCTTTTTCTTTTCTTTTTTTTTTTCCTTCTCTTTTCTTCTTCTCCGCACTTTTTTCTTTCCTTTTAACTTTCCTCATTTTTTTTTCTCTTTTTCTTCTATTCTTCTTTTTCTTTTTTTTCCTGTTCTTTATATTTTTCCTGTGTTTTCTCTTCAGCCACAACAATTCTTTTCTTTCTTCTCTGTTTTTCTACTCCATGCACCGCAAATCTTTTTCTCTCCCTTTCAATGTTTTTTCTTTTTTTTCTGCATCTCGCCGTGTGTGTGTGTGTGTGTATTCTTTTCTCCAGTTCTTAGACAATTCACACAAGATTTTTAATTTCACACATTGAATCCCTATTTATCTCAATATCTTCCTACAACAGTGAAATCCCCCCTCCCCCCCTTCCAAACTATTCTAAATTTGGTCCAAAAATATAAAATTCAGTAGTTTTTGGTTTAGCATGGTCTACTATTTCAACATATTCAAATATGAAATCAACTCATTCCTACACAATATTTAACTTAATTTATGTGCTCAATATATATCAAATTTCACATGAAAAAGTAAAAATTAATTTAAGCATGCAATTTATTCATTATTCATAGATCAATTCATGATTCAATATATTCATCATTGCTAGCCAGACCAACTAACTTACACAAGCACAAAAAAATATTTTTATTATATTTTATTTTTTTGTACTCCTTTTTTACAAAAACAATAAAAATACACAAAAATACATTAAAAATGGAAACTTAGGTTTTCCACCTCCAAACTTAAACTAGACATTGTTCTCAATGTTTTTAATCATAAATTCGCATATAAAGTGGTGGGGAAGAATGTGAAGAAAAGACTCCCCTGATATGGCTTGTAATTCAATGGCTAGCTTTCCTACTGCTCCTGTTAGTTTCATGGTCAATATTGGTTTAAAATGTTTCGCGACATCATGTTCCTAAAAAATCAAATAAAGCATTAAGATCAAATAATTGGAACAAGTATTAGTTAGCTATAATATCTAATAAACCAATTAACATATTGAAGATATAAAGGGAAAATGGATATGGATAATGAGTTACAAATAAATTAAACTGTCCTAAAAATCAAAAATAGAATAAATAAAAAGGAAAAAAAAGCTTGGATTGCCTTTTAAGAAGCGTTTCTTTAACGTCATTAGCTTGACTTTGTGCCATATTTGATCATGATTATTCGAACCAAGTTATGTCATCATTGCATTTTGTGCAATTTTCATTTATGCACCATTTTTTCGCTCTCCATATTTTGATATTTCCATTTTCATATCTACCAAAAGTCCATCAAAATTTGATTTTCTATTCTGACAGATTCGTTGATCAAGTGGCTCTTCTTCATTAATTCTACAACAATTATTGTTGTTGGAAGGTTTCTCAAGTGGGGTATAAATATTAAATATCTCTTATTTGTCCGCCACCCTCAATATTAGCTCATTATTCTCCACGTCAATTAAAGTTCGACCCGTTGCTAAGAATTGCCAACCCAGTATAATTGAAATGTCTCGATCTTCTGGTATGTCCAGCACAATGAAGTCCACCGAAAATATTAAATTTCCTACTTTTATAAGCACATCCTCAACTTTTCCAATTGGCTTTGAAATTGTTGTATCGGCTAGTTGTAGCTTTATTGATGTTGATTTGACTTCACCAAATCACAATTTCCTATAAATAGAATATGATATTAGATTTATACTAGCATCCATGTCACACAATGCATTAATAGTACAAGAATTTCCAATTGAAATAAGCAAAGTAAATCTCCCTGGATCTTTCAACTTGGAAGGCAATTTGTTTTGCACTCTTGAACTACTTTTCTCCGTTAATGCTACAATTTCAAACTTCTGAAGCTTTTTTTCTTTGTCAACATCTCTTTTAAAAAATTTGTGTAACTTGAAATTTGTAATATCGCATCAATCAATGGAATTTGATCTGCAGCTTCTTGAGAATATCAAGAAAATTTTCAACTTTTGTATCTTGTTTGTTCTTCTTGAGTATTTGAGAAAAATGAATGGATGACACGTAAGTCTTAACTGGACTTGATGCCTTGACAGTTAATGATTCTGTACTTTCTTCATTCTCAATTGAGGAGGGTACAAATTTTCCTCTATTATAGTTTCATCAACATCTTCATGTTCATCATTTCACAATAATATATGGTAATTGTACCATACTCCTTGTATTTATAGCATGAATATTTTCCTCCATTGACTTCTTTCGAAGTCTTTGGGGAAATGGAAGTGGAGATATATATGCTTTAACTTTTACAAGAGCCTTAGGTGGATCGTTTTTCACTACTCTTATTGTTATCACTTGCTCATTAGGATTCGTCATTGTATTACTTGGCAATACTCTTTGTGGACGTTATGCAAGTTGTTGAGCTATCTGACCAATCCGTGTTTCCAACTTCTTGATAAATGCTTACTAATTTTGCAAATTAGTATCAATTTGTTGGAATACTTTGTCTGTTTTTTGCATATATTGATGAAACATTTCTCCCAAACTTGGTTTGTTCTCGTGCTAGGAATTTTTTAAATCATTCCCTTGCTGATTATTTGACCATCTAAAGTTTGGGTGCTGTCTCCATCCTGGGTTATATGTTTGTAAAAATGGGTTAAAATTGTGGGAGTCATTCTGAATGAAGTTGACTTGTTCCTTAGGAAAGCTCATAGACATACAATTTTTTGTCAAGTGGTTAACTCCACAATTTTCACACGATAGACCACCCATCACTGCATATGCTCCTCTCGTTTGTGATTTCACCAATAGCTCTACCTGCTTTGTCAAAACTGATATCTATGCATTTGTAGATGTGCTATCTAATTCATACATCCCAAATGCTCTCGATGGTACCACTCTTTTTGATGAAAACATTGAATGTATAGTGGCAATACCACTCTTTTTGATGAAAACATTGAATGTATAGTGGCAATTAACTCAAATAAATTCAAGGTTTGTTGTATTGATTTTCCTATGATCGATCCACCCGCAGAGGAATCCACCTGAGATTTTGACAGTGGTGAGAGTCCGGTATAAAAGTACTGCACTTGATGACCAATTCTGATTTCATGATTTGGACACTTTTGCATCAACTCTTTGGATCTATTCAATGCCTTATGAAAGCTCTCTCCATCTTTCTGTTGGAAAGTTTGAATTTTCAATCTGATTTTAGCTACTTTCGCCAATTTTTGGTCAGTTCTTCCCATGTAATAATGCTTCCATGAGATTCGACGTCTAACCACTCCAATGCAGAATCTCTCAGTATATATGGAAATAGTTGCAACTTAATGGCATCTTCATTAACCTCTGGAGCATGGAAGTTCTGACAATTTTTAGAAATCTGGAGATATGTGTGTTCGGATTTTCATGAGGTAACCTGTAGAATTGGAGAGTGTTTCTCATCAAATTGATCAACTCTGCCCTTATCTGAAAATTATTTACCCCAAAATCTGAATACACAATACTGGAATGCATAGGTGAGGCTATTGGCATTAAGAACATTGAAACTGGCAAGTTTATTTCGTTTATTTTCCCTCGCTCCTACTGCTGATTCGGGTGCGCCACTACTCTTGCGACCACTTGTCTAATTGGTTGAATAGAAATATGAATATTTTGATTGTCAGCCATTTGATATTGCTGTTTTTGTTTGTGTTCATTTTGTCTTCGTCTGAAAGTACGTTTTATTTTCGAGTCAAACGGTTCAATATTGTCGCTTTGGGTACGGAGCATACAATGAACACTCTTTTTTTTAAATAAAAGAAAGTAGAATAAAATCAAATCAAATAACAGTTAAAAATAAAATAAACTAAGACTAAAAGTAAATAGTTCTCGGCAGCGGCGCCAAAAACTTGTTGCGTTTTTTCTATCGCAAATGTATGATATTGTAACAAGTAATATAGTGGATATTTGAGTCCGGATTATCGTTCCCATGAGGATTATATTTCAGACTTAATCTACTTTTACTAACTCCTATTTGATAAAAAGACAAATAATGAATGGTAATAATTGTGAATATTTTTCTCCGTGAAAAAAAAATTACTTTAAACTAATGGAAAGTATGAGAAGATTGCAAACAATGATTGATAAAAGATTCGAATACTTAATGAATATTAGGGTAAAACAAGTTAATCTAATGATCACATTAATTCTTAATTCAAAATTCTAACCTAATGTATTGTTCGGTCGAATTCTTCTATTTTATTCAATTTATCTCTCTCGAGTTCTCATTGAGCCTATTTAACTAATTCAATTCTCTGTCTCTATGTGAATTACCCTTAGTTAAACGAAATATAATTATAAGAATTCTTCTTACGATCGCAATAATTAGTATAGACATCTCTACACATTATACTACTTTATCGAATTTTATTATACGGTCTAAACCCCAAACTCACCTCTTGATTCGTAAGAAACTCAAGTAATCATCAAATTATTGGTCAGATAATTCAAAGCATTAAACTCATAACAAAATTAACACATAAGAAACAATAAACTTCTGAAATGTTTGAATAAAACAATCAAGGATCACAAAAGACTACATTATTTGTCCTAATTTGACGTTTGGTTATTCATATTGTAAAAATAAAAACATATAAAAGTGAAAAAATATCACCAAAAATTGAGGAAACGTAAAATTTCTGGTGTTTATAATTTCCTTTCTTCCTTTTTATTCTTTTGTTCCTTTTTTTTCCTTCTTCTCCGGGCTTTTTTTCTTTCCTTTTGACTTCTCCTCTTTTTTTCTCTCTCTCTCTCTCTCTTTTCATTTCTCTTTTTCTTCTTCTCCTCTTTTTTTTTTCTTCCTTATCTTTGTATTTTTCCAGTGTTTTCTCTTTAGCCGCAACAATTATTTTTTTTTTCTTCTCTGTTTTTCTACTACCTACGCCGCAAATCTTTTTCTCTTCCTCTTCAACGTTTTTTCTTCTTTTTCTGCTTCTCGCCATGTGTGTATGTGTGTATATACATGTGTGTGTGTGTGTTTAATGTGGGCTTCCAACTAAAATTTTCAACGCAAGTCTATTGATGCTCATTTAACTCGAACACATTTAATATAATATTTGTCTTCAAGGTTTCATCTTTGAATTTTGTCATTATTCGCCACTTTTGTATTATTTTCTCCAATTCTTCATTAAATCTAAAGTTTTACCTACAAAACTATAACATAAATTAGGTAGAATTTTATTCAAAATACAATGAAATATCATGATTTAGGATCACGAATAAGTGTATAAACTACACTTATCAAGGAGTTTCAACATCGTCACATGAACCGTAAATGCATGGATGTGGTGTACCAAAAAATCCGCAATTCCTAATGCAATCAGAGGGGTTCATCTTCAGTTTGTATGTCAACCTTTCGAATGCCGCGCAGAGGTGAGTCTCAGCTCTTGACTGCATTTTCATCTTATGCAACATGTCCTTGAAGGTTTTGGTCATGGCCCTCTAGGGCTTTGTCTATACCATAACTGAAATTGAAAATTGATTCAACCCCCCTTAAAAAAAAAAAAAGCTTAGATAAGAGGAAAGGAAAAGAAGAGAGCTTAGTGAGGAGACAACTTCGAAGAAAAGAAATTATAACAAGTTAGGAAGCACGTCAACTCTGAAAGGGCGCTCACGAAAGGAAAAGAACCTATGATATTCATCCCAAGCCAATTGATTTCGAGAAGCACCCCCACTCCCTTAGGTCGTCTTGTCAGATATTTTAGGAATATCAAGGACGGGAAGAATGAAAGCCTACATGGGTATCCTTATCTCGCCGTGAGTGGACACATCACAGTTAAACATCGAAACAAAGAAGTGATCCAAATTGCCCTTTACACAAAATACTGCCTTTTAACTTAATAATTTGCGAGATTAGGATGATCTATATCCAAATCCTATAACTAAAAAAACGGAGTATAATTTTTGAACAATTCAATACTAGTGGCATCAAACAAAACATTCTGTTTTAGTTCATGTAACATGTGGAATAATTTTACTTTTCATCAATGGTAATTGACACTAGTTTAGATTATAGTAATATTATTGTCACATTGTTAATAAATAAAAATATATAACGATTAATAATTTCACTGTAATTGATGACGTGGCTTAATATGAACCCATTTCTGTCTATTTCTGTCTATATCGTATACCAATGGCTCGTAACATGGCCTACTAGCAGTCCGGGAATTTGCGGGTCCAAGCGGCTAAGCTATTTTGACACGTTACTGCTTTTAGCTTAATAATTGGTACCAATAGGATTAAAATGTGATCTACATCCAATCCCTTGAGAAAAAAAATAAAAGAAAGGAAGGAAGAAAGAAAGAAAGAGGGTATAATTAATAGATTGAAAAATTCCAAACTTTTATTGATTTGTCAAATGTATCATATAAATCTCCAAATGGTGCCTATACTAACCATTTTATTCATTCTCTTTCCGTTTCTCTAAGTTGGCTCCTTTTGTCTCACTCCGATTTTATTGCTGCATCTGTTTTCATTTATATATTTTCTTCTCGCGAAGCCCTTTGCTTAGCGTCCCATTCAAGGGTTTGTTCTCTTACTCTTCATTATTGTTCTGCTTATCTAAGGTATGATAAGTTATCTTACATATTTTTGATGTCTACGTTTCATTCTGTCACATGGGTCTTATCGAATTTGATATTTTGTATGATTACCAATGAATTTGTTTCTTACAGATATCGTGAATTGATTTCTTGTTATAGCTTTTTTTTTTTCCTTGGGTTTTGAAGACGTATGAAATTGGTCACTGGACTCCGTCACCTTCGCGTTTTATCGCAGGTTAATATGAACTTGTCTTGGTTCAAGCAAAGTATTCGAATTTGAGTGGTTTTACAGTTTTATGCTTGTTCTTGTATTTTTAATAGGTTGTTTATAAATTGGGCTTACTCTACAGATATTTGGATGAAGTTTTGGTGATCATCTTTAGCATTAATTTGGTCTATGGGCAGTAAAATTCAAGAAATTTTATAAATATCAAAATTAACGATAGAACCAGTTTTTATTTAGAGAAAATTTATACTGAAAGCTCCTCTGCCCAAGATGGTGGACATGTAGAACACAAGTGCCATATTGGCTAGACTGGGATTACAAAAGATTGAGCTATTCCGATTAACCTTTTAGGCTGCAAGACTCAGCACAATGCTCTTGTAGGTATATGATCGAAACTCTTTGTCATGACCTCATGAAGCTGATATTCAATCTTCAAAAAACAGGATTCGACATGCATACAAGTCATTTTGAACTTGTTTTTAAGTTTGAACTTTGAACTATTCTCTTTCCCTTTTCACATTTTTTAATCTTAATGCTTAGTGTTGGCCTCTAATTTGAATTAAATTTGTAGATTACCTTTTCTCTCTCTTTATGATTCCCTTGCTTGATACAAGATGATCTTACATTTTCTTCACCTCTAAATGTATGAAGTTTTTAAAATTTTCTTCAGGCAGACTAGTTATTCATTAATTGAATCTGAGTGATACGCCAGAACTTTCTTGGTGTGTGGTTAACAAGACTTTCTAGAAAATGGAGATTACCAATGTTATGGAGTATGAGACCATTGCAAGGGAGAAACTATCAAAGATGGTTTATGACTATTATGCCTCTGGTGCAGAAGATCAATGGACTCTTCAAGAGAATCGAAATGCTTTCTCTAGAATACTGTAATACGTCTCCATCTTCAATTAGCATACAAATGAAGCATCAATATCTTTTCCGATTTCTCCTTTTGTAGATTAATTTTGAGTTTACTCTTCTTTTAGGTGTTTTCCATCACTTGTCTCTAAAAATTGTGTTCTTTATTTGACGTAGGTTCCGGCCCCGTATTCTAATTGACGTTAGCAACATTGATACAACCACAACCACCTTGGGCTTCAAGATCTCAATGCCTATCATGGTCGCTCCAACGGCTATGCAGAAAATGGCTCACCCTGAAGGTATAGATAGCTCTTCTTAAACTCACTGTAAGAGCTGGCTAAGTGATGCAGTTAGCATGCCTGAATTTCTGGGATCTGGGACAACAAAATTTACGTGACCTTCAATGGATTTTCGTATTGTGTATTTTCCCATTTGACATCTTAACATGTTGTAGAGATGCAACTCATAATTTATGGATGGAAACACTTCCCGATGTATTTCCTCGAATTGATTTACATATAAGATACATTTGACTTGTGAAGTGTGCTTAGGTTCTTTGTGTTTTTGATTGATACCATTGCTCAATCGTTGACATGTAGTGAACCACCTTATCTAAAAGTGTAAGCTTTCATATAGAATGCATGTTTATTTATTTAAATTTAGTCTTCAATACCCCCTCACATGCAGACCGGATTCATTTTTTATCAAAAGCTTGACACGTATAATTTTTACAAATAGGTGGTGGCGATATTTAAACCAGCTTTGCTTGCTTGATTACCATATTGAATCGCCTCATTTTAAAGCTTAAACTGTCACAAAGGGGACATATTAATTTTTTTAAACTTAAGTTTTTGACAACTTGTTTTACAGAAGTCTTTCTCCTTTGATTGAGATTCTTATTCCTTCTCTGAAACCTAATTTTACATTGTTGCAGGAGAGCTCGCGACAGCTAGAGCAGCATCAGCTGCTGGCACCATCATGGTTTGGATTTCTAGGGACCTTTATTTTTTTATTTTTTTCTACATGCTGTGTAATTTGTAATTGGTTATATCTAGAGATTTAAACATGATTTTATTACTGAGCTACTGATTGATGCATGATTGCATATTACAGACATTATCCTCATGGGGTACTTCCAGCGTTGAAGAGGTTGCCTCAACAGGACCTGGTGTTCGATTTTTCCAACTTTATGTGAGTTTCACTTCAATTTGTTTGTTAATCCAATTGCTATTTGCTTCTCTCGTTGTTTTGGCCAGTAGCAAAATAAACTTGCCACTGTTTTATATATCATTGCCACTGTATATTAAATGAGCACCTGAATCAAGGATGATCATGATATTTGACTCTCATTTTTTTAGTTATTATGGTTTTCAAATGCGCGACTCCTATAAATTTCGGCTGATTACAGGTATTTTTTCTTTTAATTAGGTTTACAAAGATAGGAATGTTGTCAAACAGCTTGTGAAAAGGGCAGAAAGGGCTGGTTTCAAGGCAATTGCCCTTACAGTTGATACCCCAAGACTGGGACGAAGAGAAGCTGATATCAAGAACAGGTGATTTTGTGGAGACCAAAACTGGCGATTCAGTTGCTTACTTGATGTTTTATTTAACTACTAAATTTGCTGATGTAACAGATTCACTTTGCCATCCAACTTGACTTTGAAGAATTTTGAGGGATTGGATCTTGGAAAGATAGATAGGGTGAATAAGATTACTTCTTAATAATAATAATTTTTTAATTTTTTTTGAAAATGGCCCTTTGAATTGCCAAAAGTATTTTTATCATAAAAATAGTTTTTTTTACTTTTTACACAAAATTCACGCAATGTTAATACTAGCTTTATTAAATATAGTCTTCTAGTAAAAGCTGTCCATTGCTGGACCGCATAATTATTTATCGAGTACGGTGAACTATGTCAGCCCCATTTTCCTATAATTGATTTTGTAAAAATTGTTATTTGGATAAGGTGGGATTAAAAAGAGAAAAATGTTTTGAATTAATTTATTTTTTTTTTTTTTTTGTTTTTTATGTATTATCTATTTTAATCACAGTAATATTGGGATGACTGCAGACTGAGGACTCTGGACTTGCTTCATATGCTGCTGGCCAAGTTGACCAATCTCTTAGCTGGAAGGTAAAATTGTTGTTGCTCTCTTTGCATTAACTGAACAATGGCATAAAGTGTCAAACGATATTCTTGGGAATTCCTTACAGGATGTGAAGTGGCTCCAGACAATCACTCGATTGCCAATTCTAATAAAGGGTGTGCTAACTGCAGAAGATGGTAGGCGTTGTACCATACAAATGATTTAACAGTATTTCCAGTTGCTCAACTCCCTAATAATCTTGTATAATCTACATTATTTTCACATATTTAGCAAGTCTAGCCGTACAAGCTGGAGCAGCTGGAGTTATTGTGTCAAATCATGGGGCTCGACAACTTGACTATGTCCCTGCAACTATAATGTCATTGGAAGAGGTTTCTTTACTAACTTTCACACTACAGTAATTCTACATAAATTTCCCTAATCTGAAATTTTGGTTTTAACTTGAACATTATTAATAAGTAACAGCTAATTATTTTGATAATTAATTGTGTGACTAAAGTTCTTACAAAAACATGGAACTTTTTGCTCAATCTCTATGGATTTTCCATCATCCCTCGTCTCTTATTTCCTATTTTCACATGTTCTTAAAATTGTATCTTGTAAATTTTAATGCATTGTGGTATGAAAACTTGTAGGTTGTGAAAGCAGTACAGGGAAAAGTGCCTGTTTTTCTTGATGGTGGGGTTAGACGTGGAACCGATGTTTTTAAAGCATTGGCCCTTGGAGCATCCGGTGTATTTGTAAGTATACTCTTGCTGAAATGTCGCCTTGGCTAACACACAAGGCATTGGCTTCCAATAAGCAATTTAATGTTATTTACTTTTTCTTATTTACAAACACCCTATTTTAGAACACCTGAAAATTGTGATCATGTTTGTCCCCCAACTTGTTGGAATGGTACAAATCTTGGCAGTCACTTTTATGGAACATCAGGTTCAAATGTTAATCATTCTCTGAACATAAAATTTTTTATCGTAATGACAGATTGGAAGGCCAGTTGTGTTCTCATTAGCCGCTGATGGTGAGGCAGGTGTAAGGAAAGTACTTCAGATGCTTCATGATGAGCTTGAGCTGACCATGGCTTTGAGTGGATGTCGCTCCATCAAGGAGATCACCCGTGGCCATATAGTGACTCCGTGGGATAACCCCCGTGTTGCACCTAGGCTGTAGATTTCTTATCAAGTATTGTCATTGTCACGTCTATTATGTAGACCCATCGGAATAATGTACTGGGAATCGATCTTTTCTCTACTTTTTGTCTGATAAATCTCAAGTCTATATACTTAAAAATCCTGCATAAAGATTATGCATCATGACTTGACCTAAATTAGATATTCCAGCATCACATTGGTCACCGAACATTCTTTTGTTACAGTTGATATCCCAGGATTGCGACAAAGAGACTGATCAAGAACAGGTTATTTGCAGAGTCCAAATCTGGCGATTGAGTTGCTTAATTGATGTTTTTATTTTACTACTGAATTTGCTGATATAGCAGATTCACTAAATCTGCCATCCAACTTGACTTTGAAGAATTTTGAGAGATTGATCTTGAAAAGATGCTTAGATAGGGTGAATAAACTCAAAATTACGCTACAAATAATATGATTATCTAATTGGAATCGAAGTAACTCATACACTGATTTTACCCACAGGTATTATTAGTATTACAAACTCGAAACAATCACTCGCATCAAAGAATCGATCGTTTTTTAGTATAGAACATTGTACCCTTTTGCATAAAAGAAAAAATCACATAATCTTAACCTCAAAAGAGTTTTACGCAGCTACTTCAATAGACCAAGACACACCACACTGATGTCTACTTTACCATTCTAATCGAAAAATCACATAAGTTCATGCCTCTCTCCAATTTAATTCCTAACCATTATTATTTCAAAATTCTTTAATTTTTATACTGATTTTCAACTATTTTTACACTATAAAATATTTTTCACATAAATTCAAAAATTTCCCTACATTTTAACCACACATATATATAATATATTAAATATCACATCAAATGAGAATTATTTTTTGGACAATTCTAGTCATACTATAATTCAATTATTTTAATAATACACTACTTTTCGTTGTATTTAACTTATTTAACCATGTGGTTACATCAATGTACATTTGACAAATTCATCCCCCATGTATGTTTTCATTAATGTATGAATTCCCTATAATTAATTCTCAATTAAATAATATTAACATTAACATTTATTATTTAATTAATATTCATCTTTATTTATGCATTTTAGTATTATTAATTCTAATTATAAGTTAG
>CAIGRB010082475.1:3958-16236 GCA_903798255.1 Fraxinus quadrangulata | reverse complement strand
CAGTAGGAATGCGTCGGAATCGTACTTGGCTTGGCATGAGTGAGCCCGACATCTGTTAATTCAATTTCAGGGGTCAACAGATTGGCCGCTGATCTCGCTTTAATATTTGGAAACAAGAAGTAGTTTATAGTATTTAGAGAGATATTTATGCCTAACTATTAAGACTTAAGAGGAAAAAGAAGCATAATAAAATTATACCTCTAGTATTTCCTAGTGCATAGGTCTAGACATTACAATGACCATGTTTTTTTTATATTTTTCTCCAATTCTCAAATCTTCCGTATCAAAATCATATGAGTTTGTTTGGTACTTAGGATCTGTTTGACAATCATTATTTGGCAGAAAAAAATATTTTGAATAGTGATTTTTAGAAAAAAAAAATGTGTTATTAAAAAGTAGGAAATTTTTTTCGAATTTACGTTTAAAATATTTTATTTTGTGAATGTGTGTTCAAAAAAAAGTTTTTAAATAGTGGTTGTCAAAAATAAGCTTAATATTTAGTACCTAGTGGGGATTAAAATCAGATTTTTAGTAAATGCTGTAAAAGTTGATGAAATTTGTGGTTAAAAAGTTGTGGAACACATCAAATATGTGATTAAAATTAATTTTTGATTTTGAGTTAGATTAAATTTTGAATTTTAATCAGTACCAAATGGAGGCTTAATAGGACGTGACAATATAGTACTTTCAAGATTTTGACTTTTTCTATGTTAAATATTTGTAATGACTGTTTTGCACAAACTACCTCACCAAACGAAAGTAACTGCATGAGGCATACATATATGTAGAGTCGGATATGAGGAGAGATTCAAGAGGCTGCCGTCTCAGGCCAGCCCTTTCTCCAAATTTTTTTTTTTTTTTTAAAGTCACTTTTTAACAATCTAAATTAAACTACTCAGAGACCCGAAATTAAAACCTCACAAGAAATACATATCCTTAGTCCCTTACCGATCCAATTAAAATCTCATAGGCCCATCCACAATTGTTTAAACCAATTGAACTTTTCCCAATTCTACATTATGTATTCTAAATTTAAATTGAGGGTTTTCGATCTTGGGCTACCATTGGTTCTCTTTATTCTCATCCATTTTTAGCTCAACAATTCACTTTTTGTATGTGTGTATAAATTATTTTAATTTGTATGTGTAATTGATTATTAGTTTATTGTATTATTGACCGTGACCTCTGAATTTGTCTTCAATTTATGATGATTAGTGATTATTTTACTGTAGCTTTTGATTCTTTGATTGTACCATATGACTTATGAGGGATTCATGAATATAGTACTACCCATTGGTTTATTAATTATTGTGTATATATTTGTGTTATCATTCTTATGAATTTGCCTTTACCCTTTAGTTCATTCATTATTTTTAATTGCTAACATTGTCATTTCCCCCCCTAAATTGTCTACTATTCAATCTCATATGTTATATATAGCAGTGTCAATTTTGCTCGTCGACTTAGATGGCCCATGGCTTGTTGAGCCACACGGGCTGGCTCGTGCTATTTTCAGCCTGTGATGAGCCGGACCTTAAAATAATAATAATAATAATAATAATAATAAATTGAACGCTCAGTTCGTTCTCGGGCTCGTCTTTTTGATGAGCTTGAGCGGCTCGTGGCTTGTTTTTGACAAGTCGCTCGGTTCGGTTGCCACCACTACATAGAACTTCAATAGCATTCCAAACTGAATTTTTCTTGACGTGCACTTCAATTAAAATTCTCAATTCTTCAATTATTTCAACAACGAATTCGAATCACACCCAAATTCTAACAAAACACATCCACGTTTCAATTTTGAATCGAATCAAAGTCATTCACGGTAGACATATCAAACTCATCAAGCCATAACCCACCACCATATGTCTGCCAATAATTTTGTCCATGTGCTCAATTATTTCTTGGATAACCACAAGTTGGCTGCCCACCTCAATTCAACAGCCCCTACTTTAAAATAATAATAATAATAATAATAATTTCGGATTGGAAATATTTTAGTTTATGTAATGAGTATTAATTAATTTGATTTGTGTTACGATTTTTTTTGCAGTTGGCTTTGCTTCTTATCAATTTGTGAACATCTAGAGATAGAATTTTAGTTATATATAAAGTAGATCCATTCATTTCGTGTTTTGCAAATGTTTATTTATTTATATACCCCTTTTGAACCATGCATCTTACTTAGCTTATTTTTTAAAAAAATTAGAGTGACAATTTTTCCTTAATATTTGTAAGTTTGGTACCGATTTAAGTTCATTTGTTCCTGGATGCGGCAAGGAAAAAGATGTTCCACACATTAATTTATTATATAATGCAAGAAATAATGTTACTAATGTCGTCGACTCGACATTATGTAAATCGTGGTTTGAAACTAATCTGAACAGCAAAAAAATGATTTTGTTTAGCTTTGAAAAATGAAATGGTTTGGTTCTATTTGAAAAAATTCCAAATTGTTTTAAATGATTTGATTTGAAAATTAGTCAAAAGTTATTTAAATTGAACATCGATCACCCCTAGCTTAGACGTAAGAGGCGACAAGGGCCACAAAACGCTATGGATGATTTGGTTTTAGTCTAGTTCTCTTATTTTTGAAAGTTTTTGCCGATTCATGTTGTTTTAAATAAATTATAATTTTTCAATATTCATATAATGTACTAAAAGAACAAATCTAAAGTCCTAATGAAAAAAACAAAAAATCTACGAAATATGATTAAATCAGCACTTAATTCAATTCGTTGCAAAATATTCTAGACAATTTAAAACAACTTATATTCCATAATATCTAAAATTTAAGAGTAATGCTATTTGTAGTGCAAATTATCGATAGTCATCATACGTCGCACACATGTGGTTGTTTGTGATTTGATGTATTAATGTAGTAATTTTTTATTGACTCGTGCATCTAATCACAAATCGCCATATGTATACCACTTAGGACGATTACCTGTAGTCTTTACCATGGATAGCATCACTGATGCTTAGCAATCTCAATAAATTTGGTTGACTACATGAGTTTTTCCGGTCACTCCATTCAATTCAATCCAAAATCGTATACAATGTTCCACGCTACATATCATTTAAATATGAAGAAAGGTGCTTGGGAAAACATTTACATAATTCCCTTCTTCTCTTCTAATCAATAAACAAATTCTCCAAGTTGCTCATCTCATTAATTGGCACGATTATCATCTATCGATGATAGGGCATAGCTTGAACTCGACTCTTTCTCTTATTGAGGAACCTTTGCAATGATCTCCTCATGCAAAAACTGGTCGGACTATGCAGTGGCGGCTGAAGCAACGGTGAACATGGATCTGAGCCAGGCGACCATTCCCCCATCCGCTCCTCCATCTCTCGTCTTGCAAGCAATATCATCACTCGAGCCTACATTAATTTCCAAAAAAAATAAAAAATTAACACTAGGATAAAGTTTGGTGTTCAAGAATGGTAATTACATATTTAATGAACCATTTAATCATTATCCACAAAAAAGTCGAATCAACTAGTGATACGATCTGAGTAGAACATGTTAGAAAACTGCGGTCGAGCATACCTGAAGCTCTGTAACGTTACAAACAGCAACATTTCCATTATAGAAAATGGTTAGTTGTTGGTTCTGCTTTTCATTTGGACTCTCATTCACCATATTCAACCTTCAATAACACAGTAATAAAAAATGAGCCAAACTGTAATGTTATAAGTTTTTCAATGTAGGTATATGTGCAGAGAGAGAGAGAGAAAGACTTACATTGGATCGAAGCGAGCGTTTTGATCGAAAGATGCAGACGGTGTTACGAGCCTTAGCTCCAAATTACAGTTTCTCTTCATCTTTTCCTGTATATAAATACTATGCTGATGCAGAATAAGAAAGAGAGAGGAGAGGGATCTAGAGAGAGAAAGTAGGCTGATCAAGACTGAAACTATGAAGTTGAGAGAGTGATGGAAACCCATATGAAGTTTATATACAGAAGTGGAATTGGTGATGACGAACTGGCGGTTTTGAGGATAATGACAATTCAAACACGAAAGAAACGCAGAATGGACAAATTAGAAAAGTTACATAGGGACGAGAATGTGAAGAAATAATAAATGCACGTGTAAAATGAGATTTCTGCCATTTGAATAAGTCGGCCACGTGTTTCTTTTTCTTTATTTTCTTATTTTTGAAATTTCTAATATTCCTCGGCTAACCATGGTTTTCTCTAATAACACGTTTCAAAAATCTGATTATTAATTACATTTTTATGGTCAAAAAGCAAACTTTTTATCAAAAAATATATTGCAAGATTTAAATTTATGACTTTTTTCAAACTATTAATGATTAAAGAAGTTTATTCAATACTTAAATATTTATTTTTCACACATTTAGCCCCCTGTTCGATAGAGGTTAAAGTCAGATTTTTATTAGATTTTGATAGAAGTTGATGAAATGCGTGATTGAAAAATTGTGATTTCCATAAAATGTGTAGTCAAAATTAATTATTAATTTTGACTTCTTGATTTTAATTTCTACCGAGCAGGAGCTTCAAGAGATACCTACAGGTTAATGAATAATTAGTTAGCTAATGTGAGCCTAAAGGAAAAGTTAGGTGTCTCTTAAAAATGAATATTACGAATTTAGCCAATGGAGTATCCATGCTATAGTACTATTGTTAAGTTATTTGTTTGTTTGTTTAGCCCCGTTTGATATAGATTTTTTTAAAATAAATTTGTGAAAAGTGATTTTTTTAAAAAAAATAATATATAGTTAAAAAGTAAAATAAATAAAAAATATGAATATGCGTCCAAATAATTTTATTGAGAAACTTTAGTAATAGTGATGTGTGGTCGAATAACCTTTATGAAAAAATAAAAGTCAATGTGCACAATAATACCTGTCATCCATCTTTTTGATACTTTTTCACACCCCTCTCCCTCAATTAAAACCTTCCACCTTTTTTAGGAGGATAGAGCATAATTTTTTTATATTAAAATTTTAAAATAATAAAATTTATTTTATCCATACAATTTTGTAATATCGTCATGATTTCGATAATAATGATCTTATCATGTACATCTCCATGTGTGTACTTCATATCTATTTAATGTTTCTCTAACTACTTATATTAAAACAGCATGCCATTGTGCTAGCTAGTTCAAGTTTGAATCGAGTTAGTTCTGCAATACGTTTGCATAGTAAGGAAGTACGAGATGAAGCCATTCAACACTTTGTTCATATATATGAACATATATGCAATTTTATTCTTTCGAAATACCTTTAGAACTACTGGATAATAAATTTTCAAACATGAGTTAGACTATTTTAATCATCCAAAATCAGACCACTCATAAACGTTAAAAATCAATACTTTGAAAATTATCATAATCGATACCCCAAAACTCCTAGCCAAAACCTAAGGGGGGCAAGGTCAGACGATCAAATCAATAATTAAAAAAATAATTAATTACTTGTGTGTGTTAAGTGATTTTTAAAAATCACTTTTCTCTATAGGCGTTTTGAAAATCACATTCTTAAAATTGGATTATTATTATTATTATTATTATTATTATTATTATTATTATTATTATTAAATTCTTCATCGTACATTCTATCAAAAACCCTAAACGAACTGACTTTTTTAACTTCTTTGAACCGTTTACATGCGAGAGTAAATAACTAACCAAGAAATAAATGAATAAATTCAAGACCGTATTCTACATGTGCATACGTTTTCCATGTATATGAACTTACCTGCCGTTAGGGTTGGGCGTGATTTGGCTCGATCTGGTTCTTAAATTAAAAAAAAAAAAAATCGAATTGAATAAACTATTAACGAGAATCTTAGAAATGAAAACATTGGTTCCATATCCAACCATAAAACTAAAGTGGAACTGAACCAATCGATTTCGATTCGATCCAATATGGCATGGTTATTTACATTGAAATTATAAAAATTAAGTATGAAACTACTTATCAATTGAAAATAGACAAAATTAATTAATGAAGTCCTTTGTCACTTTTGTAATATAATAATACCGAAATTTAACAAGGCAACAATCAAAACTTCATTTCAAAGCTCAAAATCAATTCATAAAGGCGAAAAAAATAATAAACTACTAAGCACAGCATAAACAGTAAAATCTCATTCGAAGATTAATTTTTAAGAAAATTCATATAATAATAAATATTAAAGTACTTGTAGTATTTATAACCTGATTATCTTTGATTATTCTTAGGGACTTTGATTCTTGATCGTCTCCTACTTTGGAAATAATGCGAAATTTGATTTCTCACAAAATATTGAACTAAAAATAATTTTTTTTCCTATTGGGTTGAATTAAAGCTATGAATTTATTAAATATTTATAAAGTTGTTTAGATTTGAATTTTGATTACCCGAAAAATTGTTCAACAAATGAAAGAAAAAGAAGCATATGGGAAATAAAATTTTGACGTAAGACGATTTTGCGTAAAAATCTAGTGTATCTTGGTGCAAATAAAAAAAGAAAGAAATTTGAGAGATGAATTCACTATTGATTCTCAAATTGATCGAATCTCGATGTTTGATCTCAAAATCGATTCATTTAATAAATAAATTGATATCGAACGGACAGATTCTATCTTATTTCCGTCACCCTACTTGCCGCAATAGGACAATATATTGACAGGACCATCTGGTTCACAAGTCCGGAGTCCCTGCCAGGCAAGATACACAAGTGGGGTCCGCGCCAATTTTTTTTAATACATATGGGGCCCGTCCCTTTGTGAGGGGTCTGCTTGTGAAAAATTGCCGTGTACACTGGACATTATTCTTTGCTATTTGTCCATGAATTGATACTGTGGCACCTTTTTTAAAAAGAAAAAAAAAAAAACCAGAAAAAAGCCACATTTTTTTTTAGCTAAATACAACGAGAACCAGCTAGCCTTGATTCCAATTAAATAATACTGTTGCTCAATCATTCCTTGGCGGAAAATCTGCTGAAGTCCCTGTTTTCATTATACTTTCTTCAGTTTTATAATCTGTAAGTTTTTCTTCTTTCTTTCTTCTTTTTATATTAGCCGAAAGTTGCTTTCATATTGGATTTATTCAGTTTTTTTCTTGTTTTTTATATTGATTTTGACATCTGAATTACCGGGAGTTTTTTCCCCTTGTGTGCGGTTTTTCTTGAATATGAATAGTATGAAAATGAAAGATATGCTACTTGTTTATTTAACTGTGTGAATTGGAGTATTGGGGTTATTTGTTAGAAATGAATAGGAACTGAGCTATTCCCACGTTTGTCTTTTTTTTTTTTGCGGTGCTTTGTGCCTTTTCTTTTCAGCTGAATAAAGTTTGTCAAAGTTTGTCCGCTCAAGTCTGGAAGTGGAGATAAAAAGCAGTGGCTCTAAATTCAAAAGAGAGAGATTCGTAAATGTGATTTTTTTTTTTTATTTTATTTTGTTGAATTTTGGAATTTCAGATGTGGATTTGTTATATTTAGTATCAGTTATTGTGAGAAGATAGAGGTCTTGGGATAAAGAATTTGAGGCAATCCATTTTGTGATTTGCAGAATCTTTGATGCAATTAATAAGATGTGCAGATCCCAATGAACTATTTGTGACGTGATTAGATTTGGGCTTGTTATTGTTTTGTTAAATTGCATTTGAAGAGACGAGCATATTGAAAGAAGGGCTAGTTCAGTTTGTTTGGATATTTACATTAGTATAGAGGAAAAAGATGCAAAGAGTGCGTGTTTCATCGTACAAAACTCCAGTTAACGAGCTAGGGGATTCCGAAATGACATTATCTACACAATTTAGATTAGTTGCAACCCAGTCGTCTTTGCTAGATCCGTCACTAGAATTAGAGCTATCGAATAGGGGAGAGCAGCTGATTCCAGGCCTTCCTGATGATGTTGCTTTGCAATGCCTCCTCCGGGTTCCAGTTGATAAACATGCTACCTGCAAGGCTGTGTGCAAGCGTTGGTATTCATTGTTTGGCAGCAAGGAGCATTTTTTCACTCGGAGGAAGGAGCTTGGTTTCCATGATCAGTGGCTTTTTGTCTTTGCACACCACAAATGTACTGGAAACATAGAGTGGAAGGTTCTAGACCTTACCCAGTTCTCTTGGCACACTATTCCGGCTATGCCTTGCAAGGATAAGGTCTGCCCCCATGGATTCCGGTGTGTATCCATCCCTCACGAGGGTGTGCTCTTTGTTTGTGGCGGTTTGGCCCCTGATGTGGACTGCCCCCTCAATTTGGTACTGAAATATGAAGTGTGTAAGAACCGTTGGACTGTGATGACAGAGATGATCACTGCACGGTCATTTTTTGCTAGTGGGATAATTGATGGGATGGTATATGTGGCTGGTGGAAACAGCACTGATATGTTCGAGCTTAACTCAGCTGAAGTCCTCAATCCTAATAAAGGAACCTGGCGATCAGTTGCAGACATGGGAACAAACATGGCCTCATATGATGCAGCAGTTCTTAATGGGAAGCTCCTTATGACAGAAGGTTGGTTTTGGCCCTTCTATGTTGTACCCAGGGGCCAGATATATGACCCCATAGCAGATACCTGGGAGAATATGGCTAATGGACTGCGAGAAGGCTGGACTGGTTCGAGCGTCGTGATTTATGAGCATTTGTTTGTGGTTCCAGAGCATGAAAGAACAAAACTGAAGGTTTATGACAATGAAACTGATTCTTGGTGTACTGTTAAAGGACCTCCTTTGCCAGAGCAGATATGCAAGCCATTCTGTGTCGACTGCTGGGATAACAGGATTTATGTGGTAGGTCGAAATCTTCACCTTGCCGTGGGCCATATCTCGAGCCCTTGCCCTAGAGACTCATCTACAAAAAGGTGCAGATTTTCTGTTCAATGGCAAGTGGTGGATGCACCTGAAACCCTCTTTGAATTAACGCCATCAAGTGCAAAGGTTCTATTTGCTTGAACTACTTTGCGTTTGTGATTATGCTTGTAGTTGCGGCTGCTGCCACTGTTATTATATAAGAATGTCAATATATTAGAGAGATACTAGCATGTGAAGCACTTTTCTTTTGGTGTTTAGAATCGTAGAGTGGGAAAAGCTTTTCATTTTTCAATGATGCAGCTGAGGCTACTGTAAGTGCAAAGTAATGAAAATTGTGGTTGATCTTTACAAAATTACTGCTATAACCAATTAAGATTTTGCTTTTCATTTCTTTGCCAAGACTATCTTTGCTTTCATGTCTTATATTATATGATGGTGCTAAATAATGGAAAACTGCACTGCATTTTTTGAAAACAAAATGTAAAAGTTGATATGGAGCTGCTTAACTAAGATCCGTGAATTTGACAATTGTGAATCCACATTTGGGGCATCCATTGCCTAAGTACAGCACATTTTGTAGAGTTTCATAATGTACTTGCAGATTTTACCATGCAAATCTTAGTTGTTCTGGATACACTGGACAAGGAGCTTTTTCCTTAATCTGGGATTATTACTTTTTGTCGAAATTAATTAAATTCCGTGCTTTCTGCTTATGTGTATTGTTATGAGACGAGACTTATTTCTATTTTTATTATTTGACTATATAATTTTTCCGTTGCCTTACTTATATATTAATATAGTGCTACGTCGATATTGTAGAAATGTTACGTTCACTGGAAAGAGATCTTTTGTGCTCTGAATTTTGCTGTGGATCTAGTTTCCATCAAAATTCTCTATTACAAAAGCAAAGTTGATCTCGACGTTAGCGCTCAAGTCATTTTTTGACTTTTCAAAAGAAAAAACGTTTTGACCTATTAATGTGACAACGCGACATCAATAGGTGGGCATTATAACTCCTGCCCAGTGCAGGCTGGAGATCATGGTCAAATGTTTTTTTCCAGACACAATTATTGTAATCATGCTTCATTTTAAGCTCTGGTCGCTTGAATGCTTTCTTTACTAGCAATAAAACGTAGCCACTATCCAACAAGATTGCTTGAGTTGTATTGATATGGATGTTTATAGTTGCACTAAAGGTTTCGAGTTTGGAGTTTGAATCATCTTATTATATAGAGAGTCTTGCTGTTTTTTCTTGGTTATTATCTTTCAAAATTGTATCACTGGGCCATCACGTGTTTCAATTATGGAAGTCATCAACCAGAAGTTCAATTGGATACGGCTTGTGACCAAAACCACCAGTTAGCTACTAGGACATATCTGGTATGATGGATTCTATTAAAAAACATATACATGTGACACTTCATAATTTTGTGGTGTTCAACCTACCAGTCACGACAACTATATACTCTTCTTAACCAAGCTACTGTTCTTTTGACGAACCTCATAAGCTTATATTTCAAGGATAAAGCAAATTTGCCTGACAAAAAGTTTGACATAATTGCATGTAGTAAAATTTGACATAATTACATATAGCAGTTGATGATTAAATGAAAAAATTAACCGTATTTTAAACTGTCAAATGATAAAATATCACATAATATTAAATCAAATTTTATGTCAACCTTGATGTTAATGTAACATGATTAATATTTAAATTTGGCATCTTGATAAGTCAAACTAAATAACTTTAGTTTATCAGAAGTATTTGTTTGGCTATCAACTCTCAAAGTTCCCTGACATGCAACTATTTGTATGTACTCTCTTTCTACCCAATAACATTTTTGTGTGTTTTGCCTTTATGAAAAATGGTACGAAGTAAATTCTTGATCTTGGACAATCAATCAAGTAATACTATTTATCACCACTGATATTAAACATCAATCTAAATGGTAATTACATGACATTAGATGATATATTCATTTAAATGCAAAGTCACACGACTCATTTAATTTAGCCTATAAAATGTAGCCACCTAGACTGATAGTGCTAGATAGTATTATTCCAGTCAATAACCCCAAGCCAATTACCACAATAGTTCATAGTATTTCCACCAGGAGTGACATCTTCAAAAATAAAAACTGACCATCTAAACATGATTATCCACCCGCAGCCCCAAACATTTCAGGCTCTATTAGCATAATTTGCAATAGTGTATAAATCTATGATAGGAACAGAATTTAACATGATAAACGCACTTTACAGTTACAATCAAAGGTTGCGACGAAAGGAAAAAATAACTATCACTTCCTGTACACTGCGGAATTACAAATTTCCAGCCACTTGATACGGACATAGATTTCCATCCCCAAGACATGTACAAGGAAAAATGGTAATATAGACTATTTAAGCAAGATAGTTGTATATCTGAGGGTTATTTTTGTCACGTTCCAGGTACTCCCGGTCGATGAGGCTCTCAATCCTTTTCTTCAAGTCGGTTGGTTTTATTGGAAACTTGAGCTGTTTCACAAAAATAAGATGATATTTCATTTTTAAATTTGCATAAATCACAATTAGAAACAAAACGGCACAGGAAAGTGATTTCATTTTTATACCTGCTGAAAGAGCTCGGTTATTAAGAGTGTATGACTAAGCACTTTTCTAGTTTTCATTATCCGAACAATAGCAGCATCAACCTGCACCAACAGTTGTACCGAAAACTAAATTAGCATTCATTGCAAAAACAAATAAAGGAAATAAAGGATATCCCAAGGTTTTGCAATAGAATTTTCAAGAATGTGATAGGTCATCTAAAAGTAAACCTGGTATTGACGGTCTTGGAACACCCTTTCAGTGGTGCTTGTGTTCTCCTCAACTGTTTCTTTCATCTGAATGGCATTTACCTGCTCATATCAAGTAAACTTAGCTTCAATATCACACGGTGAGATTCATTTGAATGAAAAGATAATATATAACAAGGTTACCTTTATACGATAGAGAGGAGCAATAAATTGATCATTGAACTCAAAGGAGTCATCATCCTCCACATCTCTCCCTTTGGGAATCTGCAAGGATAAATATTTCTTGCAACTGAGAATTGCTTGCAATCATTTAACGAACTTGAAGAAAAAATTGGGTCTGGCAATGACCACTCACTTTCTGAAGACCACGAAATTTTCCACATGCAAGGGACTGCAAAGTCCTCCTCAGCTCTTTATCTTCAATGCCAGTAGATTCCTTAATATCTTGGAAGCTGAGCTTTTGTGCATCATTAAACAGCATTAACACAACAGCCTGGGGAATTGAACAGACAGATGCACCAAGATGATTAAACATTTATATTCATGGCCAGGATTTACTAAACATAAAAGAGGAGACTTATAAGACCAGCCAGTTCAACCAGAAAAACCGGGAACCAGTCCGTACACCAGTTCGGTTGTGTTAAAATCTGTTTAATGAAAAACCAGTGCAAAACTCGGACAACTGGCAGGGTCAACCAGGAAC
>CAIGRB010082474.1:8388-34932 GCA_903798255.1 Fraxinus quadrangulata | reverse complement strand
GAACGAAGAAATTGAGCCGTTTAGGAATTGAAAAAAAAAAAAGGTCTAAGCGCGAAGCGAAACATTTTGCTCGAACTTCGAACCTAGACGAGCTTTTTAGAATAGTGATCCCAATCTTCTAGTTAATTAGCCCTACCCCTATACATGGTTTCTAACTAATTTGAGCGATAAAAATAGCTTAAATTGATAAATTTGCCCTCCACATTAAAAGAAACAAAAAAGAAATAAAAAAAAAGACAAAACAAAAAAGAAATAAAAAAAGATGAAACAAAAAAGAAAAGTTGACCGAAAAAACCCAAAGGAGCCCACTCATCACCAAGATGACACAACCACCATCAACCTATCACCCTCACAATCATCTCCACTGGCTAATTAGGGGCAAATCCAAGAAATTTTTTAAGACGAGCTAATACGCAATAAAAAAAAATTACACATAACAAACTGTTTTTACTTAATTTTGTTTAAAAGGTGTATTGGGCTGGGAGGAAGGGATGTAGCATCCAGTCCCCCCTAGATGCAAATGTGGCTATCCTATCCGAAAAGGTGGAGTGGAGTTGGTTGGCGCTCCCCCAATGGTGGTGGTAGTGATAATGGTTTGGGAGTGGGTGGGATGAACGAAAAAGATTAATTGGATTTGGCCTTCTGGATATTTTTCTTGTCAGGGCTCCTTTGAAATCTTTTTTGGTTTAATTTAATTTAATTTAATTTAAATTTTTTTGGTTTATTTCAATTGGAGGACGAATTTTTCATTTTACCATTCTTAATGGTCAAATTGGACGAAAACCGTATAAGGGACAAATTGTGCAAATTAATTGGAAGGTTGGGGATGAACAATGTTGATAAAATTGGTTTGGGACATGTTTCAATTGTCTTTGAAAGATTAGGGACGAAATATGCAAGTTTCCTTACAAAAAAGGATCCTTTAGTTTCCGGTTAATGGTACAGCCATTTCAGCTATTCTGTGTAGCTTCATTTCATGCCTTGGCTACGTGTCTGTTTGCTAAATTTAAATTATAATTTAAATCAGTCAAATATATTTTTTATAATCTTTTAAGATCCATAACTTACTACTTATTATCTACGTATCTACGTATTTTGTAAGATTAATAACTTTTAGAAACTTAAATGCACTATCAAACATATTATAAGTTTGTGGCTTCAACTTAGCCTGTCTAATCAATATGGAGCTGGTACATTAGGAATTGATACAAGTCCTAGAGCAAATTGCGATGAGAAGGCAAAGAAATCTCAATAAAGCAAATTCTGATTTTTTTCCCCTATTTAAGTTCTGTTTCGCCTCATTTTCAAAAATTCATTTTTTTCTAACTCATTTTAGCTCTTACAATATTTCAATAAATTAACTTTATACGTAAATTCATATCGTTTCCCTAACTTTTAAACATATGTTTTAATTTTTTTTTACAAAATTTATTATTCAAAAAATCTTTACCGAAGAGGAGCTTAATTGCATTCTTCTCCTTGTAGGTCATTTGATTTCACCATATGATAGTGAATACTGCCTCTAAAAGTCGTCCTTGTTGGAGCCAACAACATCCTTATCCCAACATCTAGTGGCAACCTCATTTACTATCACATAGAGCTTTTTTAGCGTCAATGTTGGAGTGCCCATAAATGCTGCACATCTTGCTCCTCCGTATCTAAATATGGTTTTTAATTGAGTTTTGAAGTAAAGAGAAGTAGAGCTTCAACAATCGGTGAGCTTAAAGTCGTAGTTCAAATCTAGATATGAGACTTTTCATGTAAATATGTTTGAGATTGAAATAAAATTAGAAAGCTTGGAAGTATTTTTTTTTTCAATTCAACTAAAAATAAGGGTATAATAGTCCTTTAATAAAAAAAATTGAGATCAAATTGCGACTAAGTGTATAGGTTGGGGACCAACGACGGAATATAATGCAAAAATCTCATTGGATAGCAGAATAACTGAAAATTGAAATGTGACGAGACCCATCTTCGTCTCTCTCTCTCTCTCACTCTGCATTGTCCTCTGTATTTTTTTTTTTCTCAGAGTTCACAGTTTGTATACATACATATAGATACATGTTGTTATACAAAATGAAGAGTTCACGTAATTCCCTCGATGTTTTTGAATTCAAAGAAGAAGATGAACTCACAAAAATGGCTGCCAATAGGATTTCGAGCAAGTATAGTTTTCTCCATCGTGGTAAGCGTTCATATTTTTCCCTCTTTAAACTTCCCTCATAGCTTCGAACGCATATGTATGCTTCCGATTGTGGATATGGAGCGTTTAGTTGTGAGAACTGAAATTTTGTTGTTGATAATTGAAATTATATGTGATTCCGGTATGATCGGACGCTGTGAGATTGCTAAATCACTGGGCAAATTGTTTGAAAAATCGCCTGGGTGAAGGTTGAGTTTGATTTTTATTTTGCGGATATGTGACATTAGGGTGCTCATAAGACAGAGAATGTCAACTGCAAAAAGGTTTAAAACATTTCATTATGATAATTTTATCAATTTGCGGATGATTTTTTATTTTTATTTTTATTTTCCAAACATGTGAATATTGACAGTGTTATTATTTCTAGTTTCCGCGGAAACTGAAATTCAGGCAATGGAGATTGACCATGTACCCTGTGTAAATATTGATGCTACGGATATTGATCAAGATTGTAATGCTGCTAAATCTTTTACTCCATTGGACCCAGAGAATTGTGCCAACAAAAAAATGCCTGAAGTAAGCGATGTCCTGCATGTCAATTCAAGAAGCCGAGAACAATGTGCTGCAATTAGATATAATACGCTTGACTGTGGGAAGGACCACTCTAATTGCGCCTCTCCAGAATCTTTACTCAAAGTACGTTAAAATCTATACTTAGATCATTATACCTGATTTTCTCTTAAATATTTCTTATGACTTTCGAAATGCATGCAGGATGAGCCAGCTGGCATGACGTCAGTTGCTAATAAAAGCACTAGGGAGAGATCTCCTTCATCTGCTATTGCAGAAGAAGATGGTTTGACAATGCCAATTTTAAGTTTTTTCTAGCTTCATCATGTCTGTTTTGCTCCTTTTTGTTTATGAGCATCGGTTAATGTTTGGGGTTGGTTAAATTTTGAATTTCATTGTTTTGTTGTGCATCTTCTTATCATGGTTATTGCAATATCTCAGCTTCTAATGATGGATCATCATCTGAGAAATGCTTCAGTATATGGGATATGGTAAGCATCATTGCTCTTCCATTTTTCCAATTAGTAGTATCTACTCTCTAATACATCCCTTTGGCTCATTTTTTTCTTATTCCTTTTTCTTTCACTGAAAATCATTTACATCGTTAATGTGCAATGTGTCACATATTCCTAGTACTTGTACTTTTGCTCTCCTCCTCCTCCTCCTCTCTCTCTCTCTCTCTCTCTCTCTCTCTCTCTCTCCTTCTTCTTCTTCCCCTCGCAAGGGAGTCGTCGCCAAAGACAACGGCGGAGTTGCGACGCTCCTTGTGATCGCTTTTTTTTTTTTTTTAAATCTTACTTTGCTGTGGGCAAGCCAGTTTAAGAGTCTGTCCTCCTTATGTTATAATTCAAATTTGTTTCCACATTTAAATGGTAGAATCGTAAGTGTTTACAAGGGCATTTAGCTGGACAAACGTGCTTTTCTAGGGCATGTACTTGGATTATTGCACTCATCTTTTTGTTTTTCTTGAACTGAATTTCTCTATAAAATGGAAAATTTCAGGCAGTTGGTAATGATATTTAGCTGGATGAGTGTATTCTTCTATCTTTATTTGTGTAAGTGTTTTCTTCTTTTTTCACGTTCGCGTGTCTTGCCATGGGAGTTTTACGGCTATACAGAAGGTCCTAGGAGATGGAAAAACTTAAAAGAAAATACTACGGTCTATAATATTTAAAATTACATGAATGATTTCCTCCGTTTACCTATTAAAATGGTTGTTCTCTAAGATCAATCTTAAACTAACTTAAAACTCCCACATAAAGATAATCTGGCCTTGTATGAGGCAAATAGAAATATAGTGATTTCTTCAGGTCTAGGCACATAAAAATAGAAGCCAACTGAGCTATATTTTCTCATGTTTTTCCTCACTGTTAATGAATTTAAGATTCAATTTTCCACTCGCTTTTCCTCTCATCTTGTATCTTGATGAAAAGCTTATTTTAATTTTGTAAGATAAAATGTTGTCGATGTTGGCACTATAGATGTTTCTTGTTACTATTCTTCTATCCCAAATATAATTTTGCCAAACTGCTCCTTGAATTTATCAACGTGAAGGGGTTTGTTTTGTTCAGGCTGAGCCTAAACTCTACGAAAATGCTTGGACATATGTGAGCCATGAAGATGTGGGACACTTTGTTTTTGTGTCATGAAAAAATTGTTGAATTGGGACGATGATTTTTTCCTTCTGTTTTAGTTTTCAGAATTTCTGCACAAACTTCGTGTCTTTTTCAGGTAGAATGATGTGAGCAAGCATTCTTTTAAAGATAAATAACATTCCTAGATGATATTATGAAATGTTCATTTTTAACTGATTGATTTCAACTTCAGAAAAATAATCGATACCTTCAGTGTTTTCCCTTTGTAAAAAAAAAAAAAAAGATCTTTTATTTGCACTTCTTTCACTTTTTTTTTCCCTGATTGGCAGGGTGATGGCAGAACTGAAGTTGTTTTCTTCCCTGATTATGTTGATTATCGTGGTGTACATTATTTAAATACTGTAGTGATCTTTTCAAGAAGTTCTGTTGAAGTTAAAACTAAAACTGCCAATGGGAACCAAGGAAATTTAGACATTCAGATGGAAATCGAAGATATTGTTAAAATAGAGTCTCTGTGGTGTGCCCGGGTAAGTTACAGATTGACAAGATTTAGAGTGTATACTTTGCAGTGTTCTTTATGTGAACGAGGCTGAAAAACCTGACAATCATTTATGACTTTTATCAAGTATGAGACAGGCACAATAAACATCCGTTTTATTACAAAAGATGGAGTACAAAATGATAGCTTTCACAGTACTTCAGGTTAGTTAACTTCTTCAGGCTGGCTCTCTCTCTTACCTCTTCTGTTGAATTTTGGTTTACTTAAAACAATCAGAATAAGAAAGAATATGTTATAGTTTCCTTTTCTCTCACCCTCTGTCCAAGACTTCACCAGTCTCCACTAAAATCTTTCTTCCTCCTCTATCTTTCTAATACTTCTGATGATGATTGTAATGAACAAAGAACAATTATGAAAGAATAGAAAGAAAAGGAGAAAGTAAGAGAAGTAAGAAGAGGATCGTAATTTTATTCAATAAAAATCAAATGTACTTTATTATAATCAAGGAGCCTCTTTATATAGGTTTTACATTTCAACTAATAATGTTGGTTATTTTTATATCCTCAATTGTCAAATGTTTTCTTTTCCTCTCTTGAAATTTCCACCCTAAACTTTTTATTCAATCTCTCCCCTTGATATTTATTCTAAGGTTGATTATGCACTACTCATTCCATTCTCCGCTCAAGTTTTGTTAGGTTTTAACAAATGAAAAACTTTCTCAACATATGATAATTCTCCTTTCATCCTCCAAGCTTCAATAAAGATAATAACCTAGCTAGAAATCTAAATATCGAATTAAGTATCCAATGCTTAACTGGGCAGAAATAATATTTATAGTTGTTTTGCCACTGCATCAATACACTTTGGTATTTTTTTTTTTTCATTGTGTCCGTTCTATTTTTGGGATATTCTATTTGATTTTCGAAGGTAGTTTTTACTCTACATTGAATGCAACATTCTCTTGATAGATCGTCTTTTAAAAATTTGTGATGAATAGGGCCTAATTACTCAATACTAGTTTCAGACAATAATGTAGGAAACCTTTTTCTATGTGTCACGACTAATGCAATGCCTTTTATTGGGACTAGTGGAATCTGATAGCCCAAGAATAACTAACCAAGAGGGGTGTAAATTGGTTTTTAAAATATTTTCGAAAAATTAATCTAAATTCAAGCAAGTAAAAACTAAATAGATTAATTCAAATTATAAGCACAAAGTGAAGTATTTATAACAGTCAAAATGCCCAAAGTTCTGGCAAATCGGACGACCCGACTAGCCGTTGTGCGTTTGAATCAGAACGGTTAAAAAAATGATCTTTGGCAAACTGAATGTCCACATGGTCAACCAGACGTCTGCTTTGACTTTGACTTTTTTATTGAAAAAGTGGGCTTTTGAAGAATGTTTTCACTTTATCTTTCAAGGTAAGTAATATTGTAAGAAATTTAAATATCAAATTGAAATACTTACCTTTTTTAAGAGTAAATTTTTTTTATTCAAATGTTTTTATGAAATAATCTTTTCGTGTATAAAATGATTTTTGAGCTTTTATCACTCATTGCTAAATATCAAAATATTAGTACCTTTATATTTGAACTAAGAAGTCTAGTTTTTTATCTTGCTTCAAAATTTGCCTCTTAGACTTCTCGTTTTGATATTTCTTTGATGTTGTCTTTCATGATCTCGATCTTGCCGGTGTGTTAGTAGATGATGTATTTTAAGCAAAACAATTAGATATTGAGACTTGTTTGTCCTTCAAAACTTAAACAAGTTCAAAATTTTTTTGCAGCTACCACCTGTAAAGTATTAAGCATGTTGTTAGCAAAGTACCTAGTTAATTCTAGGAGTATTCCATGTGTACCTATATTTACATACATTGGGCGAGGATAGAAGTACTAGAATTGATTAACTCTACTAGAACTAACCAATGTAAATATTCTAACTTGTCATAACATAAGATAATGGGAACAAAATTTAGAATTTTATATATAGTTGGAAGGAGTGATTGGCTCAAATATTCTTTCAATAATCAGAATTAAATATTCCTAGTTAATCCTTGTCGCTCTCAAACCATTAACTGTCTTGTATAATCGTTGCAATTGACTTGAAGTATAGATGCTTGGGAATTGCTTTCATTTTTGTCATTTACATCAGTTCTTTTCTGTGTCTGTATTTACAGCATTAGAAATTAAGGGTTTAGAGTTTTCAACAGTTGACTCTGACTGGTATGAGAAACAGGAAGCAATTCAATATCTTGATGTGAGATACAAGGCACTATGGAGTATCCTTCTTGAGTGAGTGTTCAACTCATTTTTTTTTGTTTTTGCACGAATTGTTTCTATTTTTAGTTATTAAGTCAAATAAGTGCATTATGAATGTGTTACTAATAAATATGATTTCTTAGCAGCATATTGTACTGTTCAATAGTACAAGGGTTTTTAATTTAGTTAATTATATTCAGATCAATTATATTTAATGTCTTATGGTGAAATTTATGGTTTTCCATTGCTTGGATAATGATTTCTTTTTCAATAATCCACATTTAGAGAATTTTGGGCATGAATGCAGTTGAATGCCTCCTTTTTGTTATGAATTTTTATCCCACCTCATCTATAAGCTTAACATGCCAAAGAGGGGCAACATTTGTTCTTTCAATTATCTTCTTCAACGCGCCCTTCACATGCACGTTGGGCTCACTATTTTGTCGAAGGTATATATGTGCACAATTTTCCTAAATGGGTTGTAACAAGAGTTGAACCGGGTTATTCCGCTTGGCTTTGATAATGTATTGAGCCTTGAACTTTTGTATTAAAAATTCAATCTTATTATGAGAAATAGTCCAAACCTATTATATATATTAAATATTTAAGAGAGATGAAATTTTACCCTTAACATGCCCTGCAACATGGTGGCTGGTTCTCGAACACCAATTTTGAAATCTAATAACTACTTTGAGTTCTAGACGGACCAAATTTTGTGTTGGAGTTTTTGGGTTTTGATATCGTGTTAGCTAACTCTTCTAAAAGCTTAAACTCTCAGCGAGGTGCCACATTTATTTATTCCATCTGTGTTTCCTCATGAGCCATATTATATCTAGATTATAGTTCTCAACTCAAGCGATTGTTTGTGGAAGAAATTTGCTTTATCACTTCTCCTTTTCTTTTTCCTTCTCCTCTGTATTCTCAGAATGTCTCCATGGCATTAAATATGCAGAAAAAAATTGAGTACGTTGTGAAATATTATGATGTTCCGATACTGCTTTGTTGACATAGTAGTATGCATCATTGTAAAGTTATATGTGCAGCAGAATTTAATTGCATAAATAATTGTTGATCTGTCATTGATTATTGTGTTTTGACCTTTCATTGAGTTGATTTCCTTTTGATTCTTGTTCTTCTTTGGAATTTTTGAATATTTTATATGGACCTTTTTTTGTTCATGAAATGACATAGTATTTGTTTTTTTGTTCTAAATTCTAATGATATAACATGGTTTGTGTTTCTCTTGTCTGAAGTATTGGGATGGAAGCATGTACAGAGGCCTCACCCGATGAGAAAGCCATGCTGCTGCCAAGAAGCTATTTCCCCAAGTGAGTGAATTTTTTATGTCACCTCTGATAAAACATACTTCACTATTTTGTGTGTATTTTGTTATATTTTTTAACAAATTTTTAGTAGAGTTTTCTATGTAGTTTATAAACATAGTGCATGTTTGGTAAAGCTTAAATTTTCTTATGCTGGTCAAACATTAATTTTTATCCACACATTTGGGACCCACACATTCAATAGGAACCAAACTTATAAGCACTTTAAAGAACTACCAAGCAACTACTTAAATAGATCAGCACAGTTTTATCCAAAAACTAATATGGTTCCAGAAATGTGATTTTTTGACATAGTTACACATTTGACAGCGAAACAGAAAAGTCTTAATAATGAAAGATTCCTTCAAAATTTATTTCATATGCAAAGGTGTGATTCATAACGAGAAATCAGAATTGTGGACAGTTTCTTTTTTACCTTATTGTCGGAGTGCGTGTATTTTGATCCTGCAGTTCTTGACGATGAATATGTGCTGGTCACTATGAGGACAATGTCATATCTTATTTTTTTCTTTGATAGAAAATGTTAAACAAAGAACTTTGATTGCATGTAGTCTTAAATTATTGCACTGCTTATTGAATAAAAAATTGTATGGTTTACCACGTTGAACATCGAAAGTATTTTGGCTTTCCATTCTATAGAGAACATAAGCTATCTGGTAGTCCATGACATATCTGTATAGTGACTAACTTTTGCATGTCATCGAAAGTATTTTGGCTCTTCCGTCTCTAGCCCAAAAAATAATTGCTAATTATGAAAAACACTCGCACAATCTGCATTCACTATATTTTAATCAAGCACAATTACAATTGTGAAAATGGATAAAATTAATTGTAACGCTTCTTCTAGAATATACATTGACTGATTTGAAATGATGCAGCTTCAGTAAACCTTTTGAAGAAGTTATTTATCCAAAGGGGGATCCTGATGCTGTTTCCATTAGTAAGAGAGATGTGGATCTACTACGCCCAGATACATTTGTTAATGATACGATAATAGACTTTTACATCAAGTGAGTGTATCAGAATATATGTTACTATTTTTTATTTTCATCTTTCTAGCAATGCATGAAAACTGTCCTCACTTGATTGCAGGATAGGACTTTATAAGAATTGAAGTTCTTTTTGCATTGCATCACTAAATCTATACGAAAAGAGATTGATAAACTTGGACATTTTTGGTTTTCCCCGCTTTATGAGAATGACAAGCAAAAATATAAGTTGATAAAGAGAGATTTGGGGATATCAGCTTTAACATATTTGCATTTTGCATTAAATTCCAATTTACTCCAGATTATGGTTTCTGGATGAATAGATGATAAATAATCTCTTTAATTTGGACATCGGGAGAATGGCATTGGTTTAGTGCAACAGTTTCTAAATTCTCTTTTTGGCTCATAGTTTCTACTCTTAATGTTGTCTGATTAAACCAAATCATTATCTTCTAACAGATATTTGAAGAACAAACAAAAACCTGAGGAGAGGTGTAGGTTCCACTTTTTTAACAGTTTCTTCTTTCAAAAAATGGCCAACATAGACAAAGATCCATCTAGTGCCTTTGATGGCAAGGCTGCTTTCCAGCGTGTTTGCAAATGGACAAGGAAAGTGAACTTACTTGAGAAGGACTTCATATTCATTCCTGTAAATTATAAGTAAGAGCTCACATAATAACTGTAATAGAGTTATTTTATTTTATTTATCTATATATTTATTTTTGAATAGAAGGAATGCTGATGTCTAACATCAAGAAATGTTAATAATGATCTCTAATAAGTCGCATTATTGTTATGACAGTTATCACTGGAGTGTTATAGTAATATGTTATTTTGGTGAAGTGGCGAAGTATGAAGGCAAGTTATTTCCAATGGCATGCTGTCTTCCACATACAAGTTTTTGGTATAGTTACATGTTCTGATGATATTTTTGGTGTAGACACAGAGAAATCAGTTAGAGTACCATGCATATTGCATATGAATTCTGTCAGAGGAAGTCATGCAGGCCTCCGTGATCTTATGCAAAGGTACTATGGTTCTCTACTATTTTCTCTGGGTTCTCTAATATAGGTAACATTTGGATTACGTGTGCATGTATTCACAAAGAAGAGGTTACTTCTCTTGGCATTATTGCATATGAGAATATGAAATAGCCTTGTGCAAGTTTGCGAGCCTTGACAGACCTGGGAGTGAAGAGAAGGGAATCGGGGATCGGTTCACAGCACATCTTCACCTTTTAGTCCTTGTTTGAAAAATAATACATACTAGTGAAAGCATCGTTCCATTTTTAAGGGACATTACTACTATTAAAGGTATTTAACTAATGTGTAACAACTAACAATAAGGCTAGTTCCTCAAAGTGTGCTCAGGTTCATGATAAAGCTTTTTAACTGACTCATTTGAGAATAAATTGAAATTGACTATCAGCTTTTAATCTTCAACATCTACTGTCACTTTTCGATGTTTTCATGTTCTCTGTCTCCAGATTTTTTTCCCTCATGGAAACCTATCGATCTATTGAATTTGAATTCTTGACCTGGCCGTTTATAACTTAAAATGACAGTTACCTCTGGGAGGAGTGGAAAGAAAGACAGAAGGAAGCTTGTGAAGATTTGCATGCAAAATTTAGAAATTTAAAATTTGTCTTGCTGGAGGTACTGCTTTTGGTCTCTGATTAGTTTGCTATCTTTCAGAATAGATGTATAGTTTGTTTTGATGCCCCAAGGGGGGTGCACGTATGTGCAGAGATTGTTTAAGCAAATATTTAGGAAAATGGACTCTCCAAAAAACTATATTTAAGCTGTATGCATCTATGCACAGATAAAAACACAATTGTCCTGAAAAAGGTGCAGTATTTATGCTTTACATTTCTTAGTAGACAGTTCAATACTACGATTAAAATCTCTTGATATACAGTTCAATACAATGTTACACTCTTTGGTTTCTCTTTCCACTTGCTCAGATAAGTGATACACATACCCAGGATCTTTCTTTCTCTGTCTTCAACATTAAGGACAACTGAGAAGAAATCCTTAGTACTAAGAGGCATTACCTATTGCAGTCCTGTCAGTGAGAAACTAAAAAAAAGAAAGAAAAAATGGAACTGATGCCAAAGAACAATTGGTAATGTCAAGCTTTGACCCTTAATTGTTTAGAAGCCTGAAAATTTGTGTCTTCTTGTAAGTGATGCCACCCATTTTAGCTTGAACTATGAGTCAACTGTAGTCAGAAAAATACAGTGTCATTGTAACGACCCGACCTCTATGCGCAAGTCGTTATATTATATATACTATCTGCTTTGGTGGGCACCTGCCCACTAACCCCACACGGTTTTCTGTTGCGTTCTCCAAGATTCAAAAACATGACCTCCCTTTAAGTCATTTTTAAGAGAGAGATTAAGAGTTTGAATCCTGAGGACGCAATAAAAATCCATGAGGGGTAAGAAACTACAACTGAAATAGCCTTATGTCATCACTCTCATAAAAGTAAGGGTCAAGTAAGATTTTTTTGGACTAGATCAAATCCCAATTCTTAGGATTTTCTTGGACCAAACACCTTAATAAATTGCCAAGACTGTGGTTGACAACTTTAGTTTGATCGTTGCTTTGAAGGTGGTATGCAGTGAAGAATTTTAATTTAGTGCCAACCTTGTTCTATAGGGTTCTCAAAAAATGACTAGTGGAACGAATTTATTAAAGTACAACTTGGCAACATGAGACGCATTTGAAGTCTTGCTACAAGGGATAAAGTGAGCAATTTTCGAGAAATGATCTACTATAACAAAAATAGATTCATGTTTCTTTGGAGTGTGTGGGAGTCATAACACAAAATCTATGCTTACGTCTTGTCAAGGACAACTAAGGACGAGAAGAGACGTGTAGAGACCAATGTTTTGCTTCTTTTATTTGGCCAACTGACAAATGTTATAGTTGCTCACTATTTTAACCACATCTATCTTCAAATGAGGCTAATAGAATTCACATTCAATCTCCTTTATAGTCTTATTACGTCTAAAATGTTCAGCCAAGCCCCTGGAATGAAATTCCCACACTATAAAGGTTCCGCACTGAAGTTCGAGGAATGCACAACTTATTGGATCTAAAATGATAACCATCCTCTAGACGAAAACCATCAGTAGTATCCAACTGCTTACTTTATAAAGCAAGAAAAATATCCTTAAAATCGGGACATGACTTATACTCTTCCTTAAGTCTTTCAAAACTTATGACCTTGACATTCATAATAAACAGAAGGAGATGCGGCGGCTTAAAATATCAGTTATTTGTTTCTCATCGCCATTCTTATGTTTGAAAACAAAAGAATAGGTTTGCAAATCTTCGATCCAACGGCCATGCCTAGAATTCAATCTTTTCTTAAAGTTAAGGTAGTGGAGGACCTCATGGTTCGAATAAAGAAAAAACTCCTGGATAAACAAGTAATGACGCAAATAGTGCAAAGCTAGTACAACTGCGTACAATTCCTTATTATAAGTGGAGTACCCTTGTTTGGTATCATTTAACTTCTAACTGAAATAAGCAACAATGTGGTTTTTTTGCCTAAACTCTACCTATTCCTACCCCTGAAGTATTACATTCGACCTCAAAAACTTTGGAAAATCGAGAAGTCGCATGACAGGAGCTTGTGTTATTCGCTTCTTGACCAACTTAGAAGCCTTAGTTGCTTTCTGTGTCCAATGAAATTCTCCTCTCTTCATGCACTCTATGATAGGAGTCATGATCATGCTAAACCCCTTGATGAAATGATGATAAAAGGTAGCTAAGCTATGAAATCTTCTAACTTCATGTATAGTCTTGGGTTCAAGCCAACCAAAAATGGCTTGAATATTTGCGGGTTCAATCGATACTCATGTAGCGGATACAATGAATTCTAGGAAGATAACTGTATCATGAAGAAAAAATTTCTTCACATTAGCATATAGGCTTGTTGCATGAAGGGTAGAACAAACCTGTATGAGATGATCTCGATGTTATTCCTTAATTTGACTATAAACGAGAATGTCATCAAGTAGACGATAAGGAACTTACCCATGAAAGGTCGAAGAGCTTGTGGCATCGCTCTCATAAAAGTACTCGGGGCATTGGTTAGTCCAAAAGGCATGACCATCCACTCATAAAAACTATCTTTCGTTTAAAGGTGATTTTCCACTCATCATCTAGGCAAATCCTAATTTGGTGATACGCTCTTTAAATCGATCTTAAAAAATATTGTGACACCAACCATCATATCCTACATATCATCAAGGGAGGGAAAAACGACGCATCACTATGATCCTATTGATGGTACGATTGTCAATGTACATCCTCAAAGAGTCACCTTTCTTAGGAGTTAAAAGGGCGGGAACCGCATATAAAATTAAACCTTCACTGATGAATCCTTTGTGAAGGAGCTCATCTACTCACTTCTGGAGTTCAATGTGCTTAGTAGGATTCATCCTATAATGATGTAAATTTGGAAGATGCTCCAGGGACAAGATCTATGACATGTTGAGTATCTTGTAAAGGAGGTAATAGATTAAGAAGGTCATTTTGAAACTCTTCAAGAATTGAATGGGCTTCAGTAGAGGCTACTATTGAAGATTCCACCATGACAACCACAACAAACATAACAAAATTGCCTATAAGTGCACGCTCAAATTCTATAGGGTTGATGATATGTGATTCCGTTCCACAACTTTTTTTGCCTACTGCGAGCCAACAAGTTTTGGGGGTAAAGGATTAAGGTGAATTTTTCTTTCCATTAAACATAAAGGAACATGAATTGGATCGACCAAGGATGGTCACATCCAAATCAAACAACCAAGGCCAACCAAGAATAACGTGACTAACAACCATAAGAATGACTTCACATCATATATGATCCTTATACTCACGAAACTGGATAGGCACCTGACAATGCTCTTTTATAGCTATAGAAGTATCAACCCAAGAGACGCCATAAGGGACTGGCTTCAATCCAAGATGGGACACAATAGCCACAAAAACCGCATTAATGTAAGTAACACTATCCACAATGACCTTATAACCCTTATTATTAATCTTGATATAAGTATGAAAAATGGCATGATGATGCCAATCATCAACATCTTTAGGTTGAGTAGGGGTACAACGTACAATGCTTAATCGAGGTGGGTCAGAGACAAAGATCACAAAATTTATACCTTCAGGAAGGGTTTGAATACAACCTAACAAGGTATCTTCATCATCCAAATCATCGAATTCTTCAGTCTTAGGCTCATAGACTTGATCTTCTAATGGCTCTTCTATTATATCCTTCATTTCCTCAATGACTAAAGCTCGGCTTGGACATTTGGAGAAAATGTGACCGAAGCCTACAGGTGAAACACTGCAAGCAAGATGAAGTTCTTGGAATTTTAGGGCTTTTACCTTTTTCCAACAGGGGACGAGCATTAGATGGAGAAGGCCCTAGGAGAGACTTGAAGGAAGGAGGTGGCGCTAATGAGATGGAAGAATGATTGTCACTTGTCTAAAACTACTCAAAGTCATAACCTCATCCTCAACAACATGGCATCGCATTCGAAATTCATCTAATTGAGTAACATATTCAGCCACTAGATGATTGCCCTGTGTAAGGGCATTCCATAGGTCCAACAAATTGTCCCTATAAGATTGGGCTAAGTATTTTTCTTGAAGGCAGCACTTCATTTCTTCCTAACTTCCAACAAGAGACGCACAACGCCTCTCAAGGAGATCTTCCCAAAAGAGTTGAGCAGTGCCAGTTAATTTTAGACTGGCAAATTGAACTCTTCGATCCTCTTAGACTCCATACCGTGCTAAGAAACGACCCATGTCTTTAATCCATTAAGTAAAAACTCTAGGATCTAAGCAACCATCAAAAGTAGGAGCATCTAATTTAATTTTTCTAAAGAAACGCTTCCCATGGCGAGGAGGAGAATGAGTATTGTAATGGTCATGATCTCGTTCTCTTTTACAATCCCATTCCCTATCCCTTCGATCTCGTAAAAAATGTAGACAATGTGATGGTCATGGTCTCGTTCTCTTTTACAATCCCGTCCCCTATCCCTTCGATCTCGTAAAAAATGTCGACAACCACGTTGACGACAACGATAGTGTCTATTATGGGATGCTTCAGAATTATCAACATCAATCGAATGAGGGGTTTGCTCAAAATTGTTCAACCTAGCAGCTAGGTCCTTGTTCTCTTCACGAGTAGTAGCCATCTCAGTTGGACAATTCCTAGTTGAGTTTGTAAATGTTGCTGGTTAGTGGCAAGTTGAGTTAATTCTCGGGTGAGTGCATCAAATTAGGAAATGTCAATGGTCCGTGACTAGACGATCACTAAGCAACTGTATGCAATGTACTACCAACTAAATCAAATGCATGGAGAGATCAATGAACAACACATGCAAATGACGAAAATAACAACGTGAGCATCTTAATTATAAATTTTTTAGGATTAAGTAAATTCAAATATAGCAAGCCAATAATGCTTATATATGTAAAATGACAAAGTTAGCGTCAAATAATGGTCAAAAACCCAATCACTTAAAATAAGTGGGAGTAAAAGTAGGGAATTAATACAGTCAAACGATCCAGTCAAGTGGGTTTGGATAACATAGTAGAATAACAACAACGCAAAGAAACTAACTGATGCAATTTTAGAATGAAACAGTAATATAAAATCAAAGATAGATAAAATAATGACTTCCTCATTTTGAACTCTCTAGCTTATTGCCCTACCAATTTCTCTTTCTTTCAGCTGGATGTTTGTGGTGAAAGAACAACTTGTTACTTGACTGCAATTTTCCCTTTTTCTTCTCAACCCCTAATAATCCGATCCCAGATCTTCTTTCAGCTGTTGCGCCACATCGTTCTATCGAAACAGAGTAAAGTACATTTTTGTATGCACGCGAGAGAAGAGAAATGGAGCTGTATGGTCCTCAAACTATCGTAAAAAAGTATCGTGAATATGCTGGAGGAAAAAATGAAGATTACTTGTGCTGGTTGGATCTACTCTTCATACTGTGTGTAGAATCGTACAAGATAAAAATGGGGAGTAGAGAGTGGGTTTCTATTCGCTAGAGATCGTTGCTGAACTAGAATTGTATCCTCTAAAGTGCATAGGTTTATTGCTTTGCTATCCATGCTGCGTTTGTTGTCTAATAGTTGGGATCAAATTGAATGCTTTCCTTTCATCTTCAGTGAATGTTGCCATTATCGATGGTGTTGGTGGTGAAGATGAGGTGATCTGTATTGGCATCTGGGTTGAACGGTGGAGGTGGTGATGAATCTTACAGTGGCAGCAATTGGTAGCGAAGTGGAAATATCGATTGGATTTGCAATAGCGGGTAAACAACGGTAGCTAAGAAAATAGGTCGGTTATTGGTGTATTGGCTGTGTATATGGGTTGAGTATATGCATATCTTGTAGATGAAGTATTAGTCATAGGATTAAAGTTAGGCTCCGATACCAAATTTGATGTTGGATCAAGAGAAACCACTAAGGAGCGATGGAGAAAGAGAACTAATCACAAGAAAGAAAGAGCACAAGAAGAAGACCAGCGAAGGAGAAGAACGTATATAGTAAGCAATATAAATTTTATCAAATTTGTGTATCTTCCAACTTTTCATATAAGCCAACTAAAACAAAATTACAACCCTAAAAGTAGAGTGGCTTGTGCCATACCCATAAATACAAACCCAATTAATACAGCTCAAAATAACAAAATAGATGTCCTCATCAGAATGGCCCTATGGTCGTAATGGCATGCATCTTCGCGAAGATGATTGGAGGATTGCTAAATTATGAACCTCGATCTAGAATCTAGAGCGAAGGTAGATAGGTTCGAAGATGCCGTTGACAAAAAATTGCAGATTTTGACTTCTATGAATGTTGGTCGCTTCAATGAGTCTAGAATACGACAACAGGTGGCTAAAGATTTTCCTCGAGTCGAAGTTAGGTTCAAATCCTCACCACACGATGCAGAAATTTTGGATATTTTCTCTTGATTGATTAATTTTCTATTCTTCAACCAAACTTGTGAATGAGTTTTTCTCAAGTGGGAGAGAAAATGTAGGATAATTCTAGTACAAATAGGACCCACTTATTTTTTGTTCTAATAGGATTTTATTTCTTGTTTTGATTAGGACTTTGTCCTTATGGGTCTTTGATTAAATATTCAATTAGGTTTTAATTACTTATCTTCATTTAGCTATTAGGATCGCATGATTATTTTGCTTATATAAAAAAAGGCTTTATAATTTTTCAATGACCAATTCATTACAACAAAATTATTCTCTGCAAATTTTCGAGTTGGTTCAACTTTATTCTTGTTTTAAGGATTCCGAATCCGATTCCACACTATATAAAATACCTATATGATTATAGGGAATCAAATGTGTCCTTATTGTATGCTTTCCAATTTACATTTTGAAATTTTTGTTATTATCATCGAATTAACTTAGAACCTTAATCATTTCATGTCCATATTTACCTACATACTTCTGTCTATAAATGATTTGGAAGGGATAATATGATGGCATGATTCAACTTTTCATGAGCAAGAGATATGCTAATGAAAAAAAAAATCATGATTTTATATCCTTAGAACATGCACAATTTCTCCTATCCCTTATTTCTGTTATTTGCTGTGTCTCCGGCTGACATATTACCCTGAAGATTCCTGTTACTGTTCTATATCTGGTTAGTTTATAGTGATTTAGGTAACAGTAGCATATTTTGGATTTATGACATGGTGTTTCTGTATACATATCTCTGTATTTGGGTCATGTAAAGCAGTTTTTTGACTTTGGTTCATGTTATGTGCAGCTACCTCAGCAGCAAAACTCGTATGATTGTGGACTTTTCTTGCTTCACTATGTCGAGCTTTTTCTGGAAGAAGTTCCAGTTAATTTTAGCATATATAACATAACATCGTCCTCCAAGTTTGTAAGCACACTGCTTTGTTTTACATTATTCTGATATGCTTATATTGGTCTTCATAACTCATGAAAAATGACTGCCAAAAACTCCATCAGATCTTCAGTTAAAAGAAAGCGATAAGGAAGGGTCAAGCTTGAGAATTCCTTGGAATTCTGTGTGCAATCCCAACCCCCCAACGTGAAGCCCACGGTTCCCTTGTGACATCAAGATCTTTCAGCTTCTTTATAATCTCCTCTTCTTTTATGTAGAATTTGACCTCCAAAATAGTTGTCATTAGCTTTCAACACCACTATTCTTCAAGCCCAACCTAGTTTCATTAGACTTGTGACTCTAAAGTCCCTAAAGTCTCAAATTGCTATCTCTGTTAGAGTTTACAGAACTCGGAACAGGTCTAATGCCATTATTTGCTTCTACACAGCTATAGTCAACTGTCCACCCTTCATCCTTCTAAACCCCTTCCAACCTCATAGTTTTCTTCAGTTTTCGGACACAAATTTGAAGTTCATGAGTCTGAAATTTTCTTGTTTCCAATGCTAGTCTTGTTAAGTTGATGCATATCTTAAATAAAACCTCTGTTGACACATCTATTGTTCGACTTTTATTTATTGTGTGCTTTTGTTGGGTTTTTTAGAGGTCTAAGGCTCTTTTGAGAGAGCCCTTCAAACTTTGTATGTAGGAGTGGATACCGGTTAATCAACATACCGGTTATTTAACATAAAACATATAAAAACATAACAAAATCTCTGCTGTTCTACAATGAACAGATCAGAGGGTGAAGGAGCTTTGAGGACTACATTTTGAGAACGTTTTTCTAACACATTTCCTTCATGTTTCATTGTCATTACAAGGCTCTATAAATAGCCAATTTGATAGACACTACAAGACATCCTACCAACTATTCTATCAACTTCTTACACAACCCATACTAGAAAATACTTAACTTGTAAAATACACAAACTATGTCTAATTTTACATCACTCATAGTTAGACATTTGAACCACAATATGTAACTAAATTACAAACCAAAGTTCAAAACTTGTGTGACAACAAAAATGTCACAAATCCAACAGCTTTCTACTTCCTGTTTTCGTTTATTCCTTTTGCTTAAACCTTTCATGCTTTCTTTCTTTGGTAATTTCCTTAGATTTTGGTGTTCTTTGGGGCTTGATTGAATTTATTTATCCTCTTATAGTTTACCTGGGTTGTGCCATGTCATCAATCTTTATTTTGCTTGAGGGTTCGCAATTATTGGGACAACCTGAAATTGTCTTGCATGCTATTTTGGAGGATTGAATTGATGTTTGCATCCTCTTCTTGATTTCCTCTTAAAAATTCCATTTTACAGTCAATCACTCTATAAGTCATCCGACATGGAAACCACAGCTTTACGTAACTTTTTTCTAAATGGTGTTGCAAGTTAGGATTGGAAAGACTATTTAGCAAATACAAGACTAATAAATCATAACTTTGGAAGCATATGACTACTATGAAAAATTGGACATAAAGGAGGGAGAGATAAAAAGTGTGTGTTTTACTGCAAGATATTGGATCTCTTTTTCTTGGTTTCACTGGTGAGCTAATTACATTTCATGATTTTTTTATGCATGACTAACATTAGTCTTTGTATTTTCTAGCTTAATGCAGATTGGTTCCCACCTGGTGAAGCTTCCCTCAAACGATCTCATATCAAGAGATTAATATATGATCTGCTTGAGAATCATCTTGAAGGAGGTTCTCCATCTTGTGGAAGTTACAAGAATTGTTCCTCTAACATTCCCAAGACCACTAATGACTCTGGAAATCCTACTGAGTTTCTTTCACAGAGAACCAGTCCTTTTAAGTGTTTTAATGGAAGTCTATTTTGTTATCGACCTAGGGAGGGATTTGAGATGATGTCACTATTGGCTTCATCTTTGAGGAATACTCAATCTGCCAGCTACTCCAGTTTGGTTTTAAAGGAGTTTTTGGAGCCAGGATCTGCTTCAGAATCGTTTGTCAATGCCAAGCATCTTGCTCCTGAACAAGGAGAATCTTTTGGAAAGTCTAAGAGGCCTATTTCGCCTATAGAGGTACTTCCAAGTTTCATTTCTGTAAGCAGTTAAGTAGTCAAAGTGAGAAGGGTTCTTTGGCATAGCCACTCAGTTTCTTATTTTTTCAAAGTATATATTATCCTCTCTTTTTCCTTTTCAATATAACATCTCTTTTGTTCGTACATGTACTGTTCATTTTCTTTCACATTTTTCTTCTGGTCCCTTTTCTTATAGAAGGGTCTTTGTTTTGAGGGTGCGGGTGGGCCTTTCATGTGAACAACGTAAAGTTCTCACTGTATTAATCAGGCAAAGCAAAAATCTCTATGGAAGCGTCAAGCACACAGATCTAAATTATTGCAAGCGATGAGTGTAGTTTTGACATTAAGACCTGAAATATATTCTACAATGGTGTACAGAAGTTATAATCATTTTACTCTGGCAAATATTGAAACTGAAATTGTTGGAGGTTAAGAAACAAGAGATTAAAGAAATATAGTCATTAAAATTGTTTAAAGATGTAAGATGATTGTCAATATTTCTGATTTTTGCTGTCGTGTGATATTTTTCTTGTTAAGCACTTGAGTGCTAGATGTCCTTACTATCAGTTCGAGAGTTGTTTTCTCCCTAAGTTTTTATTAATACTTTGCCTAATGGTTGACGCTGATTCAACTTCCGTGTCTTCTGCCAACTTTAAACTTTGAAAAACATTGACTGATCCCCTTTTTTGAATCCCCAGAAACATGACTCCTCCTTCATCACAATAATAAAACTAAAAAATTTATCACCAAAAAAAGGGAGGAGAGCTTGTACAAGAACAAGTCGAGCACATAATGCATATATACTCTTATTCTTTCCTCACAAAATTCATTTCTTCCACTTGCTTTTCCTTGTACTATGCCAGAACTTTTATCCATCTGAGTTATTTAATCTATTGACTGGTAATTTTGCCTCAATGGTCACTTCATCGTCTAGTGATCAAGAGTGTCGATAAGGTATCCCTTGATATATGCTTCTCATAATTCTTCGATAGGGTTTTTGTAGATGTAAGCTTCTCACATTTCCTGATACTCAGGAAATGAATGTCAATTGCTACTCCAAGGGTTAAAATTTTGTATATTCTCTGATAATACAAGTTCATATAAAATAATACTCGATATTTTTTGCACCAAACTAACTGTAAATGGAGAAAGAAGAAATGATTGAAAAGAAGTAACAAAAAACATATAACTGGAAAGAAATCCATGAAAGTAATAAGCTTTCTCAAAGACTTGTGTTTACATTCTATTGCAAGCAGGATGAAGGAGCATGGACAAAAGCACTTTGTCCATGTGCAATTTCTACTATTAATGTTTTAAAAGATTAAAACTATATGCCTAGAATGAATATCCAGAAGGCTTTGACCCCCTCTGGTCTAAATAATGAATTTCAAAAGTTAACAGTGAATTTACTTTTAACAAAGATATATGGACCCAACTGCTTAGGAGCAGGTTAAACTTCCCTCCTCCCTGGGCCACAGAGGAAAAAACACTGATATAGGCACTCATAATTGAACTTAGACGTGAGATATAGAGGGAGTTTAGTTTTGTCAGAACTCAAGAGCATTGGTTTTTTCTGATATACTTTCTGCCAAACTTACCTGAAATACAAGTGCTGAAGTAAAGTACAGCCTTAAAGCCCTCCATTATCTACTTACTAATTCTACTCAAAATGACTTATATCAGTCCATTAGTTTATTGCTACACAAATTATCAATGCATTAAAGAATAGCAGTGGAGGAAACAAGCCAGGGCTTTTAATGACACAGACACTGTTTCCTTTTTACCTTTTTACACTTAGAAATACTAATAATGAATTCAAAACAGGGCCTTTTAGTCCTCCATTGTCAGATTACTACATTTACTCAGAATGAGTTCTAGATGTCCATTCTTATTGTACTATGCAAATTATCAATGGGGAAAAGAAATTGGAGTGGAGGAAAGGATCCAGGGATTTTTCCTAAATCCAACCTGTTTCTTTATACACATTTTGCATTTGATGTTTCATTTCTTCAAGTTGCATCTATGTAATGTTATTTCAGTGCTCTAAGTTTTACTGATGGTGAGTTTCTGTTTCTTGAGTGAAGCATATTTATCATATCCATACTACTGATCAAGAGAGAACAGCATACTCTGTCCTCCTGGTCTCTTCAGCTATTATCTTGTGACAATACATATTTTTATCTTCCAACCATCATTGCAGAAATTGGGATTCAACTCTCTTCCGAACCACTTCGCCGTAGAAGTCACGTAAGACCTACGAATCGAGGTTTTGACAATTACTGTTTGCTTTTCAGGGTCATTAAAAATATTATGGTTGGTTTCAGTAGACGTGGTTATTTATTTTTAGGTGTTTTAGAGTTCTTTCATATGCAGTTTTGGAATTATTATATTGTCAAGTTGGTGTATGTTATGTAGTGTCTGGTTTGGTTTGGAGTGGAGAGTAAATTGTATTTTGCACTAACATATCCATTATTTTCGCTAAATTTCTTTGATATGGACCACATACTTGCTATGCATCGCACAGACCAGGACATTATAAAAAAATTATGATTGTCGAAAAACACTGTTGTTATTATTGTTGTTGTTGTTGTTGTTGTTGTTGTTCCATCACATTCTTTCTCACAACACTCGTGAGTTTTTGTTTTGTTTTCATTCTCACAAATAGTACTGAGCCTTGAGAGTGACGTGGAGAAGGGATCGGCTTCTATGTCTTTCTAACAGTTATTCGTTTCTCACAACCTCCATGACTTTAATATTCCTCATTAGATTTTATTATCTACGAATTGCCTGCCATAGAAGCTCTTCAAGGATAGGTAAAATTTTAGAGGGGCTTGTATATAATTAGGAAAGTTGTAGTTCTGATTTCAAAACTTGTGATATTTTCCTTTCTAACGAAACAAATGAAAGAGAAAAAAGAAAAGAAAATAAGCATTGCACTTAACTTCCATCTAATATGCCATGGTAGCTTGTCACATTTGGACTTGCTGAACTGTTTCAGATTGTTATATCTAGCTTTTTTCGACAGGAAGAGGTGGAAACTAGTATGCACTTTGCTTCTACGACATCACCAAGCAATGCCTTCCAGCATCTAGATAGAATCAGACCAGAAAAGATAGGATCCATGGAGGGCAACAAACTTACAAAGATTCAGCTCAACGTGAAGAGGAACCAATGACGAGATCATGAGTAAATAGGATCATTGAAGCTATGCATTTACTTGTTTATGTTACGGAGGCCAAGAGTTTGAAGTTAACAAGCCAAACACCAAATTTCATGTTAGGCATGAAGACGGAAACAAGTTGGATGCATTGGAATCAAGAAAACAAAATTGAAAGCCAGTCGGATAACTATGATGTCGCGTAGTACAAATGTACTATTCCCCGAAACAAAGAAGTGCAATTTTGGTTTTTTTATACTATCGCGGGAATTATAACTATATGGTTGCATAGTCCATTTTTCTGGATGCCTTTTTTTCAGATTTTTCCTAGATGTCTATTTTTAGTTGAACTGTTGGAATTTCATTAGTTCAAAAGCTCATTCGAGAGCTCTAACATTTAATCTCGTTTTTGTATGGAGGAGTGGATTTGGAGTATGAACAATACATATAAAACATAATAAAAATCATACATAAAACAACATAAACTCTGCTGTTCTTTAAGAACAGATCAGAGGTTAAGGACACGGTTTCTTTGAAGACTACATTGTGTCAATTTCCTTCATATTTCATTGTCATTACAAGGCTCTATAAATAGCCAATTTGATAGACACTACAAGACATCCTACCAACTATTCTATCAACTCTTACACTACCATACTACTACCTTACACAAAGTCATACTAGACAAGACATAAGGACAACTTGCAACTCCAACTTGCAAGAATGCACTAACTAGTCTAACTTAACATTACTTCTAGTTAGACATCTGAACAAAATATTGTAACTAAGTTACACATCAAAAATACATTAAAAACGTGACAACCAAAAAGTCACAATTCCAACATGAACTCTTGTTATGGTATCTTTTTTATATAATTCCGTTTTAATTAGATTTTTTATGGGTTCCCTATAAATAAGATTCATTATTTTCGTTGTAAAAGAGGAAAACATTATTATTGAGATTAATTACAAAGAGAGGTTGCTTTCTCTTGTTCTTCATTGAACTGAATTCCAAACTTATCACAGATTAATTCTTTGTGGCGTTCAACAAATTCATAGCAAGGTTCATAATTTTTGTAATTAAGGGCTCAAGTTCTTCCTTAACTTTGGTTTCTTGATTCAATAAATTATTGGGTCAAGTTTCAAACCGGGATTTTAGCTTTCTTGGGTTGTGATTCAATCTTTTGTGGGTTTTGAAGTTACTATTACTACGTGTGTTCATATCAGTTGGTATCAAAGATTTGCCTCTAAAATCAATGTTATATCTTTGCCTTTCGCAATTTTTTTTTAATTCTAAATCTTCCCCTTCTTCGTTGTTCTTCGTCTCGTTCTTGAGTTTTCTTAGATTTCTTCATCTTTTTGAATTTTTTAATCCGATAAAAACACCACACAATATTCAAGAAGCCTTTGTGCTTTAGATTAATGCTCAAATCAATTCTTTTTCGATGTTTTGGCCTTTTTATATTTTCGCATATTTAGTGTAATAAAAAATCCCAAAAAAAAAAAAATCAACAATTTAAAAAAAAAAAAGGAAGTTTCAACAATGGGAAAATCAAATTTTCAAGTCAAAACGTGTTCGATTCGATTTCAAGAACCATTTTCTTGAAATTTCTTGAAACATAAATTCATTCAAGAACTCAATTCAACCTCCAAGTTATCCTTTGGAGTCAATATTGTTGCGAAAAAGGTGAGAATCGATTTCAAGAAACACTTTCTTGATTTTTTTTTCTGTTTTTCCATTCAATTTTCCATTCCTTCTTTTTTTGAGTTTTTCAAGAGTCAAATTCATTCTACAATTCTTTGTTTGAACTTCATAAAGGGTGAATTATTTCGATTGAGATCAAATTAGTTCCTTAAAGCATTAGTAAGAAAACATTGAAAGGAAAAAGACAGAGTGGTGAGATTATTAAAGGAAAAAAGTCAAATTTGGTGATATACGAGTGCAAACACGTGAGGAAAATATTATTCTAGTTCATATGATGTTGGAAAAGAAAAGATCTACATCTAGGGAGGATAATACTCAATTCTTTATGGCAATGCAATAACATTTTGAGAGGATGAATGTGATGTGTGGGGAATTGAAGGACATATTGGATAGGCTGTATACATTGATTGCAAACTTACAAAGGGAGCAATGTAGAAGAGTTCCTGATGTTAAGAGGCAATATAGGCATTATCTAAGTGCTGAAATTGACCAAATGTCAGTAGTTGAAGTTGATAGGATGAGAAATAGAAAAGATAGGCACGAAAGAGGGCTTTGAAGAGATCTTAGAGACTTTGATGGAGTATAGTACCCATTGGTAGATGAAGCACTTGTTACAAAGTGTAGCGAGTTTGATTATTTGATAGAAAGTTTCAAATTTCACAATATGATTATTCTCAAACAATTAATCGAATGGAGAAACAAGAGAAAAAAAATAGAGTAAGAGAAAATAAAGAGATGGATGAAAATCATGAAAATAGAATAGAGTCACAAGAGAAAAAAGAAATAGAGAGTGAAAAAATAAAATAGAGAGGTGGGTGAAGATAAAGAAAAAAAAAAGTAGAGCCACAAAAAAAAAAAAAAAGGAAAGTCTTTAGAGAGAAAAGAAAAGTCAAAATTGAGCTTCCATGAAGGAGAGAGTGAAATTGAGAGGGCTTTAGTGAGAACTAACAAACACTTCCCTAATTTGGCTATTCCTTTATTATAAGGTTTCGAAAACTTGGTTCATGAGGACATATCTATTAGGTTACCACACATTCATGGCAGTAAACAGCAAATTGAGGAGACTAACCAACCCTACCCTAGTTTGGATATTTCTTGGTTGTAGGAGGTTGATTACTTGTTCCCTGAGGAAGCAATGGAGTTTCAAAATCAATTGGGAAATTTGAAGAGCAAAGGAAATATGGGGTAAACATTGTAAGTGTTGTGCCCTAGGTCCATCAACTTGGGACATAAACACTTTAAAATATATATATAATCGATATATTTTAATGGCAA
>CAIGRB010082471.1:0-12500 GCA_903798255.1 Fraxinus quadrangulata | reverse complement strand
ATATATTATATATTAATTATATAATTTTCATTCCTACCCTAATTAATTTTCCCATAAACCGTCTCTTCTTCTCTCTCTCTCTCTCTCCCTCCCTCCCTCCCTCTCCTCAACCTTCATCCTCCTCTCCATTTCTATCTCTCTTCACCGCACTCACGCCGTCATCCAGCACTAGAATCACCGTTAATTCAACGGTGGCAAGGCAAGCATCGATGTGAGTCGCACAGCGGCGCAGAGATCCACTGCTATGAGTCACACGGTTTTAGATCCAAAAATGTTAAGAAGAAAACTAAACGGGGAAGAAATAGGTTGTCGAATTAAATTGGAGGATTACATGAGTGATGAGCTTCCAATTTAATATCTTTTGCCATTGATTTTCTGGGCTTTTGATTTTTTGTTGATTTTGAGGATTACACAAGTGCTGGACTTCCAATTATGATACCATTGCCATTTATTTTCTGGGCTTCTGATTTGAGGAATGTTAGGCTTTTGATTGTTATATTTTTTGTGGTTTTTGTTGGTGATTGTTGGTCAAAATTAAAATCATCTCCTCTCTCTATTTTGTTGTCGGAGTGGTGATGGTGTCGATGGTGGTAGACTAGTGACGGAGTGGAGTGTCGGAGTGGAATTGGTGTTGGCACTGGGGGGGTTTTCTATTTTTTGTTGTTGGTAATGGTGGTAGTTTGGTGGTGGTTTGTAAATGGTGGTGGTGTTTTTAGTTGGTGGTGGTGCTTAACAGTGGCGGTGCCGGTGAGGCAGTGGTGGTGCTGTGGGTGTGGTTGTGGTGCTGTGGATGTGATGGTGGTGTCCCGATCTGTGGTTGTGGTGGTGACTGTAATAATTTTTTTTTTTTTACGATGGGCTGATTTGTTTAAGGTGGTGGTGGCGACGACGGTGAGGTGGTACCGGCTTGCAGACAGCTGAGGCGGTGTTTTTTTAAATTGTGGTGGTGGTGGTGGTGCGGTGCAGTCGATGGTCTGGCGGTGTGGTGCGGGTGGAAATTGTTTAAATCTGTGGTGTGATTCGTGACCAAGATCGATGGTGGGGTGTTTGGTGTATGTGACCAACTATTTGGACTAACTTTGACCTTAAAATTCGATAATTTGTGATTAAAAATTAATATGTGACCAGTAAATTTGAAAATATGTGACTGATAGATAACTGAGAACTGTAATTTTTTGATCCGTGACCAATAAAATAATCTATGACCTATAAATTTATTGATTATTGACCTCAAAATAATCTGTGACNTGGTGGGGTGTTTGGTGTATGTGACCAACTATTTGGACTAACTTTGACCTTAAAATTCGATAATTTGTGATTAAAAATTAATATGTGACCAGTAAATTTGAAAATATGTGACTGATAGATAACCGTGAACTGTAATTTTTTGATCCGTGACCAATAAAATAATCTATGACCTATAAAATTATTGATTTTTGACCTCAAAATAATCTGTGACTTACAAATTTTTGATTTGTGACCGAGAAATAACCTGTGACCTATAAAATTCTTGAACTGTGTCCATAAAATAAGTTGTGACCAATAATTTGATAATTGTGATCGATTTACTTTGAATAAATGAGTTGTTAAGGTTACAGTTTTATATCATATTGTATAGAAATGCGGCTAATTATTTCGTGGTTAAGGTCACAGATCGCTGTCAAAGGTTTGAGTTCACAAGCTACAGTAATTTTTATAGGTCACAAATCAATATAAACAGGTGACAGATCAATATTAACAGGTCACTTGTTGTTTTGTAAAGTCACGGTTCAAATTTACAAGTTACATATTACTAGTCAAGGGAGTTTAAAAATTTGGAACCAAAAATTGTTCTGCTTGAGATTCCAACCAAATTCAGTCAAAATTGTCTTTTTCTTTTTTTAAGCCATGTAAAGATTTATATTGCCATTTGTTAATGATAGAAACCAGATTAATAAATTTCTCTTACCTAAATAGATTTTTTATCGCTTAAACTCACTAGTTTTGATGCTCAAATCGAAACAAGAGAATAAATAGCTATTTGAAAAAGGAGATATTTGAATTTACCTACTTTTTTTCTCTTACGTGGGAGTATTTATAAATTTTCCTCATATGTTTGGGTTTAATCATTTTAGGAGAGATGACAGGTAATAGCCTTTTATTGGCTAGCTTATAACTGAGGTAGGAGTATTTATAAATTTTCCTCTAGACAGTCTAGATGGCAAGAACGTTTGCCCTCTTTAAGAGAGCTTTTTAGGCTTTTGTTTCTTCCGTATATCACTTAAGCTTAGCAAGTAAAGGGAAATATTCGTAGAGGATATTTCTTGATTCAACGAATAGTTCTCGAAGTCCAACTTCATTATTTTTTGTAAAGCTAGGACTTCTATTATATTATGTTACAGGGCCGCGAACTTTTTGATGGCTTTGCCTAAACATACTTTTTCATATTTTTTGGAGATGATGTGGGTTTCGTTAAGAAGATGTGTTTAAGATTGCCACCGCATTATACGCATTTTAATGTTCATGTTTGCAATTTTCTAGGCCATACATGTTTAACGTGCCCACAATTACGCATGGTTTTGCCCATTTGTTTCGAGATTCAATCCGCCTCCTGTTCATTTTCATAGGTCATGATTGTGATCAACATATTTCAATGGTTTATACATTCCATCAGAAACTATAAATATGTCATTATTTTCATGGGTATTCTTTACTTTGCCGTGTTTATTTTCTAGGTTTGGTTAAATTCCTTATCTTTTCCAATATTTTTTTTATCTAGGTATGTGTTCTCTTCTCCTCTTTCTTTCACGCTTTCTTCACGATGTCTTCTCAACATAGTTACCAGAGTTTACCTTATGATTCTAATTCAAGGAGTTCTAGTCTTAGAGATGATTCTTCTAGCTCCTCTTTCTCTTTTGTGGAAGTCCTGCTATACATCGATATGCTTCCTTATAAGGTAGTTACTTATTTTGGCGTATGCATCAATCCAGAGCTTTTAAGGTAAATGAGTAGTTTTTTACCTTGGATTTGGGTGTACAATAAGGTATCAGAACCTTCAAGTGAACCGATTGACCTTAGTGAGAGTGATAAGGAGATTTTTTAGGCTTTAGGGATTTTTTCCAATCTTACTGAACAGGGGTTAGCTGAAATTAGGGCCGAATTTAATGTCTCTTATGACATTTCGATGGATATGGGACTTAGAGTCCCCTTTCAATATTTTTTTCCAAAATGTTCTTTCTTTTTTTCAATATTGCCCCTTCCCAACTTACTTCAGATGGGTGGGCCCAACTGGTTGGATCTTCCTTATTATGGGGATCTACAGGTTTAGAGGGAGAATTTTCATCAAATGTATTCTATTCTATCTACCATTCCATGCAAACAGAAAGTAATGCGAGCCCTAAGAAGAGATACTATTATCTTTCTACTCGCTTTCCTAGGCTATGCCCAGAACTTGTAGTTACCCCTTCCCAAGTGCTTAATTGGTGGAAGGAGAGTTTTTTTTTTCCTTCGAGGCAACTGGGTTTTCAAGCTAGTGACCCCAACCCTTCTATTGTTATGCGTCAATCCTATGACGAGTATAGTAAATATTGATATTTCGCTTATCTCTTTGCATTGAATTTATATTATCTTACTATGGTAATATTGTATAAGTAGACCACCTATTTTGCTTCACAATCAAGCTCTTGGCTGCATTCGCACTTTAATAGCTCTTATCCTTAAATTGTCTCTTTAAGGTTCACTAAACTGAAAGATTGCTTCATCATTTTCATTCAAACTTTTACAACGTAGGAGTTCAAACTACCATGGGTGAGTTTATGTTTTAGATATTTTGTTTCTAATTTTGGTGTGTTACTTCCAGATGGTCCCTGACTTTTTCTATATTTCACGATACAAATCAATTTTAATGTAAACCCTTCTACGCGTCAGAAGATTTCTTCACCTAAGGATTTAAGCTTCAAATGACCTAAAGGGAGTTGTTATGTTTCCCTTGGGGTACAATCATATAGCTATCCTTTGCATGGGTCTAGATGATCAAAATCCCTCGTTGTCGATACTTCAATTCAAGAGCATTTGCCCTTGGAAATTGTGCCTTCTTCTTCACCCATTCAAGTGGATTGGGCAAACCTCGATCTTAAAGTTTTCTCTACTCCTAATTTCAGGTCTGTATTTTTGAATCCCCCCTTTTGTTTCTCGTACTGTGAGTTCATCTTATACCTATTTCAACCAGTCCTGGGAAAAACTGGTTGAGAAACTTACCCCCTTGCAAATGGGAGAAATGATTGATCTCATCTAATGTGAGCTGCAGTATTATATCATGACTGGAGGCGGAATATGAGCTTTGTGCTGCTCGGCCCAACAATTTGAATAAAAAAGTTCAATCATTGGAAGAAAATTGTGACACATTTCAGAAGAGGTTGGATGCCATTGAGGGAGAGAAAACTACTATATAAAAACATGGACAGAAGTACTAACAATTATGTTAGCATAGAAGCTACTTTGTTGGTCGATATTAGGAAGCTCTCCAAGGATTTAATGCAGACTAAAGTACATAATCGAGCCTATGTTGAGCGGATAGATGGGAAACTTACCAAGTTGAAGGAAAAACTCCAAATGGCTAAAGTTGAGTATTTTCTCTGATAAAAGATTTTAGTAAGGCACTAGATGAACTGGTTTTACTCCGTTTAGAATTAGAAAGCAGCGAGGCAAAACTTTCTACTGTGGAGTCTGCAGTTGCTAAGAGTAAGGCTTATAAAACCAAACTGCTTGAAGAATCCATGCAGGAAAGGAGAAATAAATTTCTTAATATGATCAGGAATTTTCATCAACATGAATTTTTTAGAAGTTCGCGAAGAGGATCTCAATGACACCTTATCTTCCAAAGTTCTTTCGTTAGCCTTTGAGACTTTAAATGTTTTTCCTCTTTTTGTTGAACTTTCTTCGGATTCTTAGATTATATCTCCTCGTGAGGTCGCAAATGTAATTGAGATGGCTGACATTCATGTTAACCAATAGGATATGGCTTTATTTAGCCTCTTGGTTAGTTTGGAGGAACACATTCTATATTAGCACCTTTTTTTTTTCTTTATATCTATATATATATGTGTGTGTGTGTGTGTGTGTGTGTGTGTGTGAGAGAGAGAGAGAGAGAGTGAGTTCGCATGATATTTTTTCTTTTTATTTCATATTACATTTCAATTTAGTTCACAAGTCATTTGTTTGTTTTGGTCTTCAGCTATATTTTGCATAAGCGTATGTAAATAATTGTATAACACAACTCGTAAACTCATTTTTTAACTGCGGGTATGGGCTCGCCTTATGCAGTTAACTTTTCTGGGATAGATCTTAATCCAACTTTTTTTTTAAAAAAAAATAGATCTAGCCCTTAAATAGAATTTCATTGGCAGGATAGACCTCGCCTTCAATCATAGTTTCTTTAGCGGAATGGACCTCGCCATTAATCATACTTTCATAGTAGGCGAGAAAGGGCTCTCCTTTCAACTTTTTGTTAGTTGAGTTTTCATTGCTGTGACATTGTTTTAGATCCAACTTTGGTTCAATCATTTTGTCACCTAAGCTTCCTCTAGTACTTGTGAAGTTATCTTTGTTGGCAAATAAGTTTTTCAACCAATCCTTCACGACATCAAATACTTGCTTTCCTGTTCAAGGTTTTTCAAGCATCTTCTTTTCACTTTCAATTATCAATGTGATATTAATCATAGGAATCCTTGGGGGTTGCTTTCCTTAGTGTACTGAAATAGCATTCATGCCCAACCACTTGATTTTCCCTTACTATGGCTATACCCCTTTGACTATGCCTTTAACTATTTCAGGACGGGCCTTTCGAGGATCCCGTTGTATGATGCCCTACTGTTCATAATTAGAAAGTCCACATACCGATGGAATACAGTTGGTTTATCTCCTATTTCTATTGCCAAAGTAATGTGCCCCCTCAAAATCAGACTGTCCACAGTAAAACCATAAGGAGGTTCAACCATAGCTACCCGGGGGTGATCTACCTACATTTGGTAAAAAACACTTCCAAAAAAATATTTATAAAGCTGCCATTATACACCACTATGCGGCTAAGGCATTTACGAGCTATTATAGCCTATACATCAATGTATCGCAGTGGAGATATATGATCCCATGCTCATCATCACTATTAAAGGTGGTTGGAGGAAATATAACTTTAGGATTACTTCGAATTTAAAATTTTTCTAGTGTGGGTTTCTTAGTAGCTGAGGCATAATTCTTTTGTACATTCATTGTGTCTCTACAACATAAGGTCCTCCAATTATAGTATGGATATCTCTCTCACTAGAAGCAGGGATTCGCAATAAGTCTGAATGCCTTGACCTACTTTCGTGACCTCGTCCTCTAGTACTTGGGTATGGAGGCTTTCAACTTTCAAATCCTATGAATGTTCTACCTTGCTGGCTTTGCAGCTTCACCATCATGATTACCTTGAAGCATTCATTTGTATCATGATCCTTGCTACAATGTACTTTGCAAAATTTTATCTTTTGATTTTGAGGGAATGGAGGTACTTCACCTATCATTTGTGAGGAAGCTGGAAAGATCGCATGCATTTTTCCTTTATGCTCATCGAGGCACAGATATTGCTATTTAGGTAACTTCGGTGCATATGTCGAAGCTTTTCCCTTGAGGGCTTACCCCTACTCTATCTTCTTTCAATTCTTTATGATGTCCTTCATTTGGATTTCGATTTGTATTAAACTTACTAGCTAGTGGTTGTTAATTGGATTCTTGTTATGGACATCTCGTCGAAAGGATTCTCCATCGACAAATCGTTTTATAAGGCATCTTGAGCTTTTTCATTAGATATAGTTTTGCAAGCTCACCGTTGAATCGTGCAAAGTAGCTCTTAAGGGATTTACCTTCTTCATGCCTAATCATTCGGCCTTGTAGTCGAGGCTTGTCCTACCTTACTACCTTCAAATGCCCTTAGGAATGCCTGTTTTAACTGGGACTAGCTCTCAATACCCCCAACGGTAGCTTGCTATACCAATGCTTGGCAAATCCATCCATCGTCAATCACATCTATGTCATAACACAATTGGTATATATGATCACTTTACCACTATATTTCTCCATGATTGAATAGGTGAAGTTATCTGAAATTAGCTCATCCTTAACCTCCCTAGAGAATGGTCTATGCTTATCGTTATTGTCTAGCTCGTACGACCTTGTTAGTCCCTCCTCGTGTTCCTCGTGCAGAGGAGTATTATACGAGGTGATGGCTCTCCACCCTCTGCCTTGCAAGTGACTATGCTTCCTATCATATGAAGTTACTTGTTTTGAAAACCATTTTTTGGTTGACCTGTTCATGTGTTGCCATTTATGCTGCTACACCAGTACACTGTCGCAAGTTTTTAACACCTGCTGATTGCTACTATCATTGCAGGAAGCAATGTAACGGGATCTATCTCATTTTCTCTAGACTCGCCGTGCACACTAGCCTTCGTGTTCTTGACCTTTGCCACAAAGATGCATTATCTGTTGTCGGTGCCTTTAGGCTCTCCACCATTTTCTGTATGATTTTAGCCATTGACATCTTTTAACACAAGTGGTGGTAATGTCGGAGAGATGCCGACTTGTACTCCTAGTAGAGTTTCCTCTCATTGCCTTTTAGAAATAGCGTCGCTATCCACCAGACAGTTACTGCACTCTCCGTTTGACTCATCTTTTCAGATCTTGATGGTTTCTTAACTCAAACAAGGATTTTTGTCCTTTACTTTGCTCAAGTTTCTCATAGACGATGCCAATTTGTTGATGATAAAAATCGAATCAATAAATTCCTCTCATGTAGTTTGGAGTTTCGCCTCTTAAACTCACTAGTTTTGATGTTCAAAATGGAGCAAGAGGGGAAATGGCTATTTCGGGATGAAGATATTTGAATTTGCCTGCTTTTCTTTTGTTAGGCGAGGGTATTTATAGATTTCTCTCATGGCTTTTGGGGTAATGCGGTCGTTCTAGGAGAGATGACGGTGTAACCTTTTAGTAGCTAGCTCGTAACTGATTTGTTAGAGTATCACATTTTATTCATTGGCTTATGTTCCTTCGCATATTGCTTAAGCTTCGCATGCGGACGAAAATGTTCGCCGGCGATATTTCTTGATTCAGCACCATTTGAGCCATGCAATTATTAATTCCAAAAACTTCGAACTTTATTGCTATTTTCACTTACACCTTTTTTTTATTTGAACATATCCAAACAAATCACATATAAAATAAAATAATACTATCTAACACCAATAGGGTTAGAGCACCAGCCTAGGTAGTCATACTTAAAATGTTCAATTAAATAAATTATTTGATATTGTATTTAAGTGAATTTATCATTTAATACCACGCAATTGACACTTAGACCGATACTTGATACTAGTAGTAAATATTCTGATTCCTTGTCATGTAATCTATGCATTGAACTTTGGATTTCTTAGAAAATAAAATTTAACTTTTTATGAACCTTTATGTCGCTAGAAGATAATTGAGAGATGAATCTATCCCAACTCATCGATATTTATTTAGAATTTCGATCTATTCATCGCACTATAGAATTCATAGAAACTCACCCGTTTCGCTAGAAAGAAGAGTTGAACATATTTCATAGAAATTTCAGTTTCTAAGCACTTAAACACATATTCATGTTACAAAACTTCGAAACAAGTAATTTATTTCATAAGCTGATGGTTTGCAGGTTCAAAAGTACACAAATAAAACTATATTAGGCTAATTAACAGCTCTAAAGCATTACTAAATCCGTTGGGACACCACTGGATCCCCACCACTTGCTAATATTTGTAAATTTTCTGTAGCAAACATTAAAGAGAATGAGTACGAGATACTTAATAAACTTAAGCATCTTTTTCGTATCTAATGCAGCAGAGACGTCAGCCTAAGTATATTTGGTACGGTGTGGGCATTTTGGTTCCAAAAATTACATGCAATTGAATGGTTCCATTTAATATAATACTCTGAAGTTTAATGCGTGGTTCTAGTTCTTAAAATACTGGGACCAAACCATTCATTGCAATATTTGGAGAGAGCGAGATCAAGTCAAGTACAAGAAGTGACCGACTAGAAGTGTTGCACCTTTGCTGGGACCCTTTTGACAACATATATTTAGATTTTAATTAAGTTGTTCAAGTTATTAGTTGTTATTTAATTATGTCACATGATAGGTGTAAATTCTACATCTATATGGGCCAAAAGTCGATATTAGGTTATTTGGATGGTTTGCTACTTAATTTGTTTGAACATCAATTGTTGTAAGATATATTCAAGTTTGAATAGGATTTGATCAAAAGAAGTGTAAATTGACCAAAGAGGGGCTAAAAGAGAAGAATTCCAAAGTTCAAAGACTAAATTGCTAATATTCGGACCAATGAATGATGACTAAGGAAGATATTTTATCAAGTTGATGGATCTTGAAAGTAAAGTACTAAAATTCTGCGAAGAAAAGACGTAAACTGGATGAAGATCAGAATCACACGTTCCGGAAAATTCGCGACCGTTGCCATCTCAACGACAACTCCATGTGCAATCGCATGGAACCATTTGGAAAACCTGAGAGTGAATTAGATGAACTATGCGATCGCTGGTCCAATGCCCATGTGATTGCATGGCATTAAATTGGCCAGACGGGGCATTTTCCTGATTTGATTCAACTAGCTTTTGTAAACAAATTTCAACACTTCGATGTAAATTCGACTCTCACAAATACAAAACACCGTCAAACATTGAAGCTTAGCTCTCATATCATAGAATATACAAAATAATGCAATTAATGGGAAGCCAATTCATCATTCTTTTGGGAAAATTAAGAGTCAAGATACAAGAATTCAATCCATTGAAGATCCAACCTTGGTTTTTGAGCAAAGAGGAAGGTGCAACTAGATATCCATTAAAAAACCATTGAAGAGATTTTAGAACTTCGAATTCCTCCTCTTTTTTCTTCATTCTTAAAAAATCCGAGTAATGTTCTACAAAACAACTACGAATGCTTATAACTTTGTAATGGTAGGCTAGATCTTTAGTTGCTAAGGCATAGTTGACTCCTTGTAATGGATTTTTAATATAATTCAATATTTTGATGTCTAATATGTATTTATTCTTAGATGATTGTTATAGGACTTAGTGTTTTTCAATTAATTAGCTACTAATTGAATTGTTATTTGATTTCTATTATCATTCGAGTGGATATGTAAATATAGACAAAAAATTAGGTCAAAAATATTATTATAATTACCTTCCAAGACGAAGTTGAATTAATTAGGAAACCAAATATTTTCTGTCAAGACTGTCTATGCGATTGCACATTGTAAATGGCTACGATCGTACATGCCGATGATGAAGCTGTAGGTTCTGATTTTGTGGCCCTTGCGATTGCAACTAAGGTCCCCATGGAATCACAAAGGCACAATTTTGCTCGTTATTCACTTTGATCTCCCAAAATTCTCCTTTTATTCAGTTCAAGTACCTTCCTATTTTTGTCATTCATACTTAAATCTTCGTACTTTAAATTTCTACATCCCTCAATTGTCCATAATCCATTGCAAACCCCAAAAGTTGACAATTAAGTCTCCAAACTTTTTAAATGTTATATTTAGCTCCCAAAACCCACGGATCTCTTTTAATTGCTTTCTTAATGCTTCCAATTTATCTCGTGCAATCTAGTTGATCATCAATTGCTCCAAATTAACTCCAATTAAAGCTTCAAGATGTCTTTTTCAAGCCAATTGCATCCAAATGCAATCAAATTGAGATTTACCTACAATTAACATATTATAACATAATTTAAGTAGATATCCAATCAATTAACAATTAACAATCAAGTATAGAAGTTCGAATAGGTGTATAAAATATACTTATCACACCCCAAACTTTACTCTTTTTTGTCTCAAGTAAGACTATCTATTTAACACACAAGCAAACAAATATAAATATCAATGCATTAGATAGTTTTACTGAACATGCATCAATTATTGAAACAATCTGACAATTCATAAAGGCTCATAAGTAATCCTATTGTTATGCCTAGTTAAACAAAGGCCCACACGTGGTCTCAAGCATCCTATGTGGCAAACGGTTCAACGATCCCGCCCCATATACACCTTTATAAGGTGAAGCTAAACTGACCCTCACATGCGAACGACCCATTTCTCCCCGCAAAGCAAAGCTAGTCATCATTTAGTCTACAAGACTATCCAACTCACACAAGTACACATAAAACAATACAATATTTTTTCATTTTTTTTTTTTTTGAAATTTATGGAATAACACACGAACAAACAAATATAATAAACTAACTAATTACACCCCCACAATTAAAATACACATTATGCTCAATGTGTAAACAAAATGGCTTAAGAAAGGTTAGCAATACCCGTCATATCATATGATGATGCTCTGCTTAGCAACTAATCTGTAATCTTTCTTTTCTTTCCTTTGCTTGTTCTGCAAAATAATTTGATCATACCTTACCAATATGATCAAACTGGAGTTAAAGCTAATTTCAGTAAAGGTATGGGTGGGATGAGGGAAAATTAACCTGATTATGATACTAGAAATACTACCCTAAATATAAAATATGTAAAAACATACCCCAAACAATAATTAAATGTGCATAAGTATTAAATGTTATCCTAACTCACTACATACAATGCAATTACTAAAAGCAAAATAAATAAAAGGATTAGAGATTGAGTTGCCTCAAAATAAGTTCTTGCTTATAGTTTGAGCCTGACTTTTTGTAACAATTTTCCACGACATGTGAATAGTGCTTTTGATGCCTTGCTTAGTTTACACGGGTTGACTTTGCCACATTCTTTGTTGATACTCCATACCTTCAACTTTTCCTTCTCAAAATAGTATGACTTGCCAAATCCACCCGATTCAAAGTCAACTAAGAATACTTCTACCTCCTCATCGGCCTTAAATACAAAATCAATATTAGAGAAAACAATGAAGTTGGGGAATTCCTCTATTATGACTAATTATTCATTCTCTATTTACTCTTCTTCATTAGTTATTATCTCCTTGTGTTAAACGACTCATCTTCTATCCATGACCTCGGGGCAATCGCTCGAGGAAGTCTTCATAAGGGACTGCTTTCTTGATGATTAGTGGAATTACAACTTTAATGATTTTCCTATCAAGGGCCCGATAATCCCATAATACTCCCAGTTGGATTTAATGAAGACTTAAGGAAGAAAGAATTGTAATCAACCGTATTGAACTATTGCACATATCTTGAGAATTAAATAATACAATGAAGGAATGAAAAAGGAATAATTTAGAAATGACAGCAGTTAATTTGTTCCTAAAAATATGGATCTTGTCTAGAATAATTTACAACAAATCTAGTGCTAACACTACACTAAAAAACTGTAAGAATAATGCTGCTGATGTAGTGCTACAGCTGGTTCATTACATGGCTGATGATGAAGAGTTTCAGCTGGTAAGTGACTCAGTTTATTCTCAGATGATGTGGATAA
>CAIGRB010082459.1:23742-36130 GCA_903798255.1 Fraxinus quadrangulata | reverse complement strand
GACAAATTAGAATATTGGGTAAATCTACACCTAAATGATTTTATATATACTATATCCCCGGTTTGGACTCCATTAAAAATGTATTTTTGAGGGAAAATGTATTTTAAAATAATAATTTTTTTGGAGAATGTGTGATTAAAAAAGAAAGAAAAAAATTGAATTTACTCATAATATTATTGTATCGAAAAATGCATGGTTTAAAAGATGATTGAGAAATATACATTTTTTTAGAATGGAGCACAAACCGGGCATAATTTCATTCCCAATTTGCAAAGTACAAACCATTGAATTCTTTTTGCAAATTTATTGTTTCTAATTTAGACCCATGTTATATTGTTCACTAGGAAATTCGCAATTTGAAAGTAGATTTAGTGAAAATTTACAACTTCAAGGCACTTAATGAAAATTCTCGTTTAATGGCATGTCTGTTTGATAGTTGGAATTCTATAGAGTTTATATAGGTTGGTGATTGCTTAATGATAGTAACTTATATTATTTTTAAATTTGAATACTAAGTTTTCTTTTAATTTTTGTACAGTATGTGTGATGCTTTTTTATTTTGTTAAAGTATCGGGATCTTTTGAATTTTTTACTAGTGAACATTTTGTTTTGACATTTTCAATGTAAAAAATTGTACTAGACTGCCTACTCAATTCGGTTCCATAGTTAGATATGTAGCTAATGGTTCCATTTCTAAAATTTCTATTGGTACTCTGTTAGGTTTGGTTCGTTTTGGAACTAGATCGCGTCCAGTAAACACTAAGGGGTGTTCTTAAATGAGATTTTAATGGATTTTAAAATATTATAAATTCTTATGAATTTTAAGAATTAGAATTGATTTCTACAAAATTCATAAGAATCTCGTTAAAAATTGTGAAACCTAAAAAGAGTTTTTTATATGTATTTTTAAGCTTGAAATTCAATTAAATTTTATAAAATTCCTCTATTAATGAAATCCTCATAAATCCATGAGTTTTTTTTTCCATGATATTTAGGGTGCATTTGATTTATAGTTTTCATGAAGTTTTTAATTTTCAATTTTGCAAAACAATAAAAACTTGTTTAGTCTGGTATTTTTTGAAAATGCATTTTCGAAAATAACGATAAATTTATAACGTAAAATTCACAATGCATTTTTGATATTTTGAATGTTTTCATTGAAAATTCTAAAAACTCAAAACGTGGAAAACAACAGTTTAAATACAATTTTAAAAATTAAAAATTTAAAAATTTGAAAATATAAAATTCTAACAAATAAAATTATAAAAAAATAAAATCCAAAAAAAGATTCAAAAGATAAAATTGATAGATTCTAAAATAATAAAAAATTGAAAAAATAAAATCTAAAATAACTTTAAAATGTATATAATATTTGATAATATATTAACATAAAAATTTTATATTTTTAGTGAATAATCAAATTTAATGAAATAAAATGTCATAAAATAATTTTTTACTTTTCAAATCAAAAAGTGTTTTTCAATTTTTTATTCTGAAAAAATAATTTTTCAAAATGATAAACCAAAGCGCTTTTAAAAATCTTAAAACAGACATTCAAAATAGAAAATTAATACAAAACTCAAAATTGAAAATCTAAACACAAACCAAACTGGGCCCCTAGATTTTAAACGATTTCATTGATATTCATTAAAATTTCAATTAAAAACACCGAGATTTCAAAATCTCAATCGAAGACACTCAGATTATATAAAAATTGGACAAAGTTTCTTGGTGCTTATTATCAACTCATCAAACTTCAATTATAATTGCATATGATCCACAGTTTTTAATTAATTTTTTAATCATATATTTCATTTAATTTTATCAAAATATGCTAATTTTTTTTTATAGAAAACTATCAAACAACTCCTCAGTCGAATGTGAGAAAATGTGTTCATTGGAGGGTCTGTTACAAATTTTGAGACAAGTGATACTTTTTCAAATTAAGCCCATTTATCAGAAAGAATTTATCGTTCTATTTGATCGACACTCATATAAAAGTGGGATCCGTGTAAATAAAATATATGAAAAAATGCTCCCCAATGGTAAGTATGACAGGATAGCAGCATTGCACATTTGCACTTTCTCTCCTAACTACCTAGTCATTATGTGTCCATTTTTTAATAATAAAAAAAATAAGAAACGGTGGTGTCAACAATGCCCTTTAGCAGCCATCAATAATTAAGGCACTTTTTTGAACGACGACTCCACACAAATGGTTATCTTGGAAAAGAGCTGCTATACTGCTAGAAAATTTTTAACATGCAGACCGACAGAAAACTCACATTAGGGAGAGGGCCCACAATTTTTTGAAATTTTTATTACAATGGGTCTCACGACAATGTGAGTATCTGTCAAAACCCATGTCAATATTTTTCTGGCAGAACAGCTTTATTCATCTTGGAATCATGTTTTTCTTATTATATTTCGTGCAAATTAGTATTGATGCAGTGGAATATACAAAATAATGAATAATAATTTAAAATATTCATCGATTCGATAATATATAAAGAATTAATATTTAACGTTGAATATTGAAGATGTGAGGATTAAAAATTCGTTGATTTTTAAAGAAATTGAAGATTTTAACGAAGTACGAGATAAGCCCAAATTTATTTGATAAACCTAAAAATACAAGAAACCTCTAACTACTTTAAACAGTAAACCCAGGAGAAAAACTAGTTTGCAGAAGATGTAATTGTCCACAAGTAATTAAAGAAAAAACAAAATAAAATCGACGTGTTTGACAAGATAATCTGTAAAGTACCCAATTCGATGAAGATCTATCAATAGAAATGCTCTTCAATAACATCATCAAGAACGCCAAAAAGCATTAAAAGGGACGAGATACTCTTTTAGACACTCTACTCATTAATAGTTTGTATAAAGAGATATTATTGATAGCATAATTAGATCTGTATAATTGAACTGTTATTCATTCGAGCCTTAAATAGATTGAACCGATAAAATCATTCTTGAACAAAATTTAATTCTTAGAGCATGAATTTATTGTACATTACAATTCAATATTTGTAACACATATATAATATGACTCTTCCATGACTATTCTATGTAGAACTGTATGTCAAGAAACGTCATTAATTTCCATGTTTTTTAGTCTCATCCAACAAAAATTTCCACTAATACATTGAAAAATTGTTTTATTTTATAATTTTTGGTGGAAATATTTTGACTAGCATGTTGACATGAATTTGCCTTGCGGTGGGAACTGGTTAAAGAAAAAGGACAATTTAATTGTGTAATGTCGAGTCTTCATGTTTCATTATCAAATATTATTTTATTAAAGGAAAATTCCAGAGGAGGTCTCAAACCTTTCAACTTGCTATGGGCTACACCTAAACCTTTTATTTTTGCAGTCGTAATCTCAAACCTTTCACTTTGACTATAGCCCGAATTCATTGTACATAATTCGTCCATTAATCCATTAGACCACCATTGCCTTTGCCGTATACGCTCAACAATTGTTGCCATTGTTGCACCTCCAACAAAAGTACCTTCGGACAGATTTCGACAACTTCTTAATCAAATGGGTCTTAAATTTCTCTGACAAGTGTACTTTTAATCATGATTATACAAATCTAACTTAATTGTTGGCTAAATTTTATGATTATAGTACATTTTTGATGTGTGTGCTAGTGTTGTTTTAAATGTATGATGAGATAGTGTAAAAAGAGTGTTGAAGTGTACAAATAAGTTAAAATCAAGAAAAAAAGCAGCAAAATGGCACCTGGGCTCCACACTCGGAGCGCCCAAGCGCCGAAAAGAAAAAAAAATTTACAATGAGCAAGCGCTCAAGCACTGTGCTGACCAAGAAAGTGGAAAAAATACAGAGTAGGCGCTGCAACCATAGCGCTTAGGGGCTACTTGGAAGTTCATCGCGGCACCTAGGCGCTGCCTCTAAGCGCTTAGGTGTTGTGCCACGAATTTTAGGGTTATACTGTGTTGGGCCGCGAAGAGTCCAGAAAAACTCCAAATCTGGGGAGAAATGAGGAATTCAAGTGAGAACAAATATACAACTAGAGATTGAAAACTACAATTCAAATGAGGAAAACATCAAGAAATTCGAGTTTTGAAGCATTGATTGGAAAAAGAAGAAGATCTTGGTGCAAGCTTTATTTTTTTTTATGAACCTCTTCAATTTCTATCTCTTTGTCTTTTCTGTCCGGCATCTTCACATGTATCTCTTGCAATTATACTCCACTCCTAGTTGTAATAGCTTGCACTTGCACCTTTGGATTTATCATTGTATTGCCTAGTAATATCCCTTGTGGGTGTTCTGTAAGCTGTTGAGCTATCTGACCAATTTATGTCTCCAACTTCTTGATCGATGCCTGCTGATTTTGAAAATTTGTGTCAATTTGCTGAAGGTGTTCTGCATATATTGATTGAACATCTCTCTCAAACTTTTTTTTCTCCTACTGGGCATTATTTGAACAATTCCTTTGTTGATTATCTGACTATTTGAAATTTAGGCGTTGTCTCCATCCTAGGTTATATGTTTGCGAATATGGGTTAAAATTGTGTAAGCTATTCTGAATGAAGTTGACTCGTTCTTCGGGAAAGCACATAGACATACGCTTTTCTGTCAAATAATTAGCTCCACAGTTTTAACATGATGGACCACCCATCACTGCNGTGATATCTAATTCATACATCCCAGATGCTTGCGGTGGTACCACTCTTTCTGATGAAAACATTGAATGTGCGTGGCAATTAACTCAAATAAATCCATGGTTTGTTATACTGATTTTCCTATGATTGATCTACCAGCAAAGAAATCCAGCGAAGATTTTGACAGTAGTGAGAGTCCGGTGTAGAAGTACTACACTTGATTACCATTGTGATTCCATGATTTGGACACTTTCGCATCAACTATTTGTATCTGTTTCATACATTGTGATAGCTCTCTCCATCTTTCTGTTGAAAAGTTTGAATTTTCAATCTAATTTTAGTTACTTTTGCCGGTGAGAAGAATTTGTTGCAGAATTTTTTGGTTAGTTTCACATGTAGTATTGCTTCCATGAGATTCGGCATCTAACCACTCAAATGCAGCATCTCTCAATGTATATGGAAATAGTCGCAATTTAATAGCATTTTCATTAACTCTTGGAGCATGAAAGTTCTACAATTTCTAAGAAATCTAGAGATATGTGTGTTCTGATTTTCATAAGGTAACCGGTAAAATTGGAAAGTGTTGTTCATCAAATTGATCCACTATGTCCTTATCTGAAAATTAGTTACCCCGAAATTTGGATACATAATACTGGAGGGCTATGGGTGTCAAGAATATTGAAACTGGCAAGTCTCCGTCATTTATTTCCCCTCGCTCCTGCTATTGATTCGGTGACGCCGCTACTCTTGCGGCAACTTGTCAAATTGGCTGAATAGGAATATTTTGACCATCATTCATTTGATGTTGCTGTTTTTGTTTGTGTTCCTTGTGTCTTCGTCTGAAAATACGTTTTATTTTATAGTCAAATGGTTCAAGATCGTCGCATTCGGTACGGAGCATACAACGAACAACTTTTTCTCTAAATAAAAGAAAATAAACAAATCAAATAACAATTAAAAATAAAATAAACTAAGACTAAAAGTAAATAGTCCCCGACAACAGCGCAAAAAACTTGTTGTGTTTTTTATATTGCAAGTGTACGATATCATAACAAGCAGTATGGTGGACCTTTGAGTCNAAATAAACTAAGATTAAAAGTAAATAGTCACAGGCAGTGGCGCCAAAAATTTGTTGCATTTTTTCTATTGTAAGTGTATGATATCGTAACAAGTAATATAGTATACCTTTGAGTCCGAATTATCATTCCTACGAGAACTATATCTTAGAACTTAATTAGATTTTTCTAACTCATATTTGATGAAAGTAAACAAAGATTTATGCGTTGATGTGAATTTCTTATTTAAGCAGATTAACTTAATTAAAGTGCACACAAAGATTGCTTGAGATTTCAAATAATGGATGGAGATTAGAGACGAACAATTTCACTATTGATCACCTTTAAGTTCTAATTCAAGGTTCAAGAGTTTAATGTAGTGCTTGATCGAATTCTTCTATGGTATTCAATTTACCCATCTCGAGTTCTAATTGAACATATTTAACTATTTCAATCAAATATTTCTATGCAAATTTACATTAGTTAAACGAAATATTAGTTCTAAGAATTCATGTATGATCGCAGTATTTAGTATAGGTATCTCTACACGTTATACTAAATTATCGAATTTTACTATATGATTAAAATCTCGAACTCATCTCTCTATTCGTAAAAGATTCACAAAGTCATCAAATTAGGGATCAAGTAATTTAAACACACGAACGATAAAATACCAAAAATCTTGAATAAAAGATATATAGGTTTTCAAGTAGATTACATCATTCGCCCTAATATAAAGTTTAGCTACTCATAACAAATGAAGAATAAAAACTAAAAATTTTTATTGAATACATCACCGGATTTTAAATACAGATGTAGAAAAAGAAATAAAGCTTGCACCAAGATTTTCTTCTTCTTCTTCTTCTTCTTCTTCTTCTTCTTCCAATCAATGCTCCAAATCTTGAATTCTTTGATGTTTTCCTTCTTTGAATTGTGCTATTCAATCTCTAGTTATATCTTTGTTTTTTCAATGTGTGGAACCTCTAAAATTTTCTAATTTTTTCTATTTATACCCCCCTACACATTCTTCTCAAACATGGAGTTTTTCTTGGTTTTTCGCGGCCCAACATAGTATAACCCTAAAATTTGCGCGCTGTGCCTAGGCGCCACGATGAACTTCCAAGCAGTGCCTAAACATTTAGGCACTGCAACTATGTATTTTTTTTTTTTTTTGCCTTCTTGGTCGGCACAGCGCTTGGGCGCTTGCTCACTGTAAATTTTCTTCTTCTTTTTCGATGCTTGGGGGCTCCGAGTGTGGTGCTTATGCGCCATTTTGTTGATTCTTTTCTTTTTTTCTTGTCATTGGCTTATTTGTATACTTTAACACCCTTTTTACACCACAACACCATACATTTAAAACAACATTAGCAAACACATTAAAAACGTACTATAATCATAAAATTTGGCCAAAAATTAAGTTAGATTTGTATAAAATTCGTGATTAAAAGTACACTCGTCAAATAACACCAAACTGAACGATTTGCTAGTCCTCGAGTAAACATAAATAAAAAGAAAATATAAAAGAAAAGAACATACAAACACAAACATATTCAGATAGCTTGTAATCTAACTCAATTTTGAGAACATTATATCATATTTATAAATGAATTTAAAATCACAATACAAGAGCAAACTTCCACTTATCCAATGCAAAATGAGTGTGTGTGAAGAATCAAGTGTAGCACCGTACAGTCACAAGTTGGTTCAATTATCCACCCTCAATGGACAATTCATTCATTTCTTCCCTCGTGAGATTTCTTTCATTCTCTCACCATCATTGCCACTGTTGCACCGCCAACAAAAGTTTTGAATCATAAATTTTTTAAGAATATGTGGTTAAAAGGTAGGGAAAAAATTTCGAGTTTACGTTTAGAATATTTGACTATGTGAATGTGTGGTTGAAATGAATATGTTGAATAAAGAATTTTGAAATGATAATTGTCAATCACGGTAAAATGATATTAACATTCGTGTCATGTAGCAATCAATGACTAAATACTAAAAAGTTGCACGGTCGTTGTTATTTCATTCTCCTTTTTTGTCTGGAGTGCGCAAATTCTGCAAATTTTGGCAGATTCTATTGCAGCATTTTGCTTATAACTAGGTTTTGCTTAATGGAAGGGACACCCAATTAAAAGTGTGGAACTTGAAAAGGTATGAAATGTAAATTTCAACGGCCAAGCCTGCTACTTTCTTAATTGTTGTGATTATTACATGATGATAAATATTTGTGGATGAGTTTAGAGTACCCATAGATTCTATTTGACTTATTTTTTTTCTATTTAAGTAAACTTACATAAAGTTAAAAACATATATAAAAAAATTTAAAAATTGATAAATATATAAGAATGGTGGATGAAAATAGTGGCTTCCTCATTTCCAACCTAAATTTTTAATGCGGAAAAGCTAGTATTAACCGTATTAAATTTTGGATTGAAAAGTCTGAATCAAGTATTCATAGAAAGAAAGAAATTAGAAATGCGACGTTTGAGTTCCAAGTTAATCAAAAAATCTAAGTAGTCATCGTCTGACCAATTGGCTCGAGCAGCTTACCCAACAAAGGCTAAGGAGATGGGGTACCTTGGCAGGCCACTTAATTCGATAGGGGCAATACCAAGATCAATTGAATTGTACGTTGAATAAATTTTAGGGTGATATTAAAGCACGATCCTCTTATCCTACTCTCGTGATTTAGTAGATTAAGATCTGTGATAAATGCATTTTACACGTTTATTTTGGACCATAAACATGGATAATTGTTGATAAATATGTTGGAATATAATTTAATTATATGTAATTTGTGTTTTGTTGAAAAAAATGGATAATATGATAGAAATTAGGAGAAACAAGGGAAAATGGACTAAAATGAAAAATCAAAGTTTAGGGACCAAGATGCAACTAATCAAAAGATGACCCGAAAGAGGAATTGAAGACGTAAAGATGTTAAAGACAAATTGAGCAACGGAATGAAACATTAGAAGAAGAAGAAGTGGGAAAAGAGGTTGAGAGATGCTTGTTTGATTAGACTTTTTGAGAATAAATTTTGGGAAAATTGTTTTTTTTTTTTTTAATGTGTGATTAAAAAGTTTGGAGAAATTATGAGTCTATGTGCAAAATTAGAGAATGTATGAGTAAAAATAAATTTTAAAAAATATGTACAGAACATGAGCTTAATATACTAGCTACATATTCTATGTGTTATAAATGGCTGACATATTATGTTACATATTCCTCTCTTATTTCTATCTAATCTAATCTGATCTAATACTGTCCGACTACCAAATTCGACTTTGTTGTTGACTCTACCTTAAATACGACAAAGTGCAATGCCAAACATATCGGACCGGCAATTAAATTTAAGTTATAAATGTAATTAAGTAAATTAGTTAGTAAGTTGTGTGACTAATTAAATTAAAGCCACGCGATGCCTCCACAATTGACAATTAACCCGAGAGCGATAACATATTTTCTATGGACTAATTGTAGCTGTCAAGTTTCTAGATTATTATGATTATTTTTCCAATCAGAGTACGAAAATAAAATTCTTGTGGACCCTAATCTTTACAACTTTTAAGTTTCCAAATGTATAGAAGAATTTTTCACAGAAATTCTTTCTGTAAGTGTAGCAAAGTTTTGTAATGGCTAATAAGAATTAGTATAATGCAATTAATCAAGTGGGGGTACATCTACAAGTGGCAAACGGATGCGAGTTGGGATCGGCCATGGGTGACCAAAGTTCACTCGGAGACGAGTCAAGAACCAAATCGAGCTCACATTTTTCTTGAATAGCTCAGCTCGTGAGGTCCACAAGCGGGCTCGCTTTTTTCCTCATTTTATTAATTTCTTAAAAAATTTCACATTTTTTCACCTTTAAAAAAAAAAAAAAATCAACTCGTGTACGACTTGACTCTTTTGGAATTGTGGGAGGCACGGCACATTTGGGCTTTTAAGCGACTCGGCTCGTGAGACCTAAGGGCCAAAGGATTAAGCCAATAATAAGATTTAAACACGAGTCAAGCTCGGCTCGTCCATAGGGCTAAGCTGAGCTTGGGTGTTTTCCGACCGACCTATTGCTGCTCTTAGATATATCGATATTTTTGCTCCTCTCAACTTAATGAAATGGGAGAATTAAAAAAGAAAATACATAAATCAAGTGACTCAATTTTGATTAATAATAATAATAATTAGACCACAAGATTTTTTTACTCGAAAAATGTCATATAGGGTTTATTTTTTCAAAATTTTTATTATGAATTAACGTTAAACAAGTCAAAATGGCCTTTCTTGGACTAAAGTTAATCAGAAGAATAAATATCAGTAAGTATATATTTAGAAGTAGAAATAATACTTTATTCAATTGTATAGAACAAAAGAATAAAATTATTTTGACTCTACATCTACCTCGTTTGAAATTTCGTAAAAAATGCTGTGGAAATTTTTTTTTGTACCATATTTGGTATATCAGATCTTATAGTAATTATATATCAAAAAAAGTTAAAAATTATTCTTTCCATTTTATTGTACTAAGTACTCATTGTCATGAAATGACGCACTACTAAGTCTATGTTTGGTTTTCTTAAAATCAAAATTTTAGTAAATTTTAATAAAAATTGATGAAATGTGTAGTTGAAAAGTTGATAAAAATTATGAATTCCAAGAAATGAGCGGCTAAAAATGAGTGAAAAAAAAATTTAAATATAAGAGCCAAACAAGGGCTAAAAAAGACAAAAACCTTTGTCACTTGACCTAATGATATATTTTATTTTATTTACATTTTTATTTTATTTATAAAAACTTGTACTTATTTAAAAAGCACATTTTTAGTTAAGGGTTGTATTCAAACTAAATTTTTAAAGACTTTTAAAACTCCTTAATTGTCTTGAGTTTTGAATATAGACTCTCATAGGTCTGACATATTGATAATATCGGATGCTATATATCTTGTGATCCATGATACGAAGGCAAGTCCGGATAATGATTCGTTGATCGTTGAGGAAGGGCTTATGATTAGGTCGCGAGAGTAGCGAGTCGAAGAAGTAATGAGACTACTTGTTTAAGCTACGGTGTACGAAACATTGATCACGGCAGATAAATGGACAAGTTTCATGTTGGACATGGGAGATGAAATGAAGTGAAATAACTTGATTCAAGTAATGGACGGAGAGGCTGGAAAGACTGCATAGTTGTTCAGAGCATGCGGTCACATGCTACTTTACCGAACCCATAGAAGATGGAGAGGCTAGAAGGACTGCATAGATTTACACTATGCGGCTGCTTAGTATATTTTCGATCGCGAATTTTTCAAATTTCACACAATCTTTTATTTTAGTTAAAACTCTATTTTGTGATATCTTTTATTATTTTTAGAGTTTGATTCCGTTTTTACTAATGTTTTATGGATTCCATACAAATATGATTATTATTTTCATTGTATACACAAAATTATTGAGAGATTAATTGTGAGGTATTATTGTTTTCTTCTTGTTAGTCATCCAATTAATTATGAATTTATCAAAATTATTTTTTGTGGCGTTTAAACAAATTCAGTGAGATTCTTGAGTCTTGTAATCAAGATGTCAACATATTGTCGGCGATTGTGTTAGTTTATTGGCTCAATATTTTTTTAAGCAAGTTTAAATATTGATTCTTAGCTTTCTTGGAATTGAATCAATCTTGTGTGGGTCTTGTAGCAACTATTGCTACGTGGGTTCGCATCAATATATTTTTTTCCAAATTTTTTTTCATTAAAAGAGTATGAAAATGTTATAATTTTTTGTATTTTAATTTATTTTTCGTTGAGGTGACTTATATATTTTATATTAGTTAAAAAAATATTTTTATTGAAATGAGAAATATAATTTTGTTAATATTTATTTTGAATCATTTGTTTATGTAAATAGCGGTTCAGAACGTTATTATATTGTAGCGCATAAATAAATAATTCAATAAAACAAGGATAAACTTTATGTACATGATTCGCTAGCGGTTCAGAATGTTATTATTTGAGTGTTTGGTGGGGATTAAAATTAATTTTTTAGTAGATTGTAAGAGAATATTTTGAAATATGTAGTTGTAAAGTTGTGGAATCCATGAAAAATGTGATTAATATTAATTGTTTGATTTTGATTTAAATTAAAATCTAATTTTAATCCGATACAAACAGAGTTTATATTGTAACACATAAATAAATAGTTCAATAAAACTAGGATGTGCATAGAGATATAACTTTATGTACATATTTGTACAATTCAAATGAATTCCATAAAAGTCTGTTAAAAACTTTATAAAAGTCTGAGTCTATGAAAAACTTTCATTGATTCTATAAAATTTTATAAAAATCAATAAAATTCATTAAATTCTGCAAAAGTTGTTCATTTAAAAAACTTTCTAAAATCTTTGTTCCATTTTTTTATTGAAAGATTTAAAAGTCCAGATTGAATATATCCTCTAATATCTTATAATTTTTTTTATCATTTAAACAATAAAAAATTTTAGTTATTTTTTATTTGAAGAATTGTAGTTAAAACATTAGGTGACCTGAAAGTTGTTTTAAATTCAACAATTGACAAATGATCGATTGGACACTCCCATGAAATGATATGGTGACATGATTTAATGGAGGAGACTTTTCAACTTTATTTCATTAGAAAAAAATCTAAAAGTATTGAAAATATAGGATTATTTTCATATTATATTATATT
>CAIGRB010082459.1:6462-17378 GCA_903798255.1 Fraxinus quadrangulata | reverse complement strand
GTTGAGAAACCTGTTGATCTCGCTGATAAGAGCAGTGCCGATGAAAAGTCCTTTCATAAGGCTTGGAAAAGATCAAACAAATTAAGCCTAATATTTATACGGATGACCTTCGCAAAGAATATTAAGTACACTATTCCTAAAACTGGGATTGTTAAGGAATATATGAAATTTGTGGAAGAACAAATCACTCGCTGGCACACTGATGGGTACCTTAACCACCATGAAATTTGATGGTTCGCATATCATGTATGAGCATATTACTGAAATGAGTAACATTACAGCAAGACTTAAGACTCTTGAGATGTCTATGGATGAAAACTTTCTAGTACAGTTTATCATCAACTCCTTGCCTGCTAAGTATGGTCCATTCCATATGAACTATACTACCTTAAAGAACAAAGGGAATGTGAATGAATTGCACAGTATGCTCGTACAAGAGGAGACATGGCTTAAGAATCAAGGAACTCATTATGTTCATCTCGTAAGTCATCAAGGAGCTGGAAAGAAATATAAGAAATAATGAGTCTTCTGCCCAAATCCACAATAAGGAACACAAGAAAAAAATGTGTCATTTCTGTCGTAACTTGGGCACCATAAAAAGGACTGCCTGAAATGTAAGGCATGGTTCAAAAGTATAGGTAAGATTATTTATTATATATGTTTCGAATCTAATTTGGCAGAAGTTTCTTATAATACTTGGTCGATTGATTCCGATGTACCACTCACATTACCAATACGATGCAAGGATTCCTTTCAATTCAGACCATAAATCCAAATGAAAATTTTGTTCTGATGGCCAATCGAGTCAAAGCTTCTGTTGAAGCTATTGGAACCTACCGTTTGATTTTAGATACAAGATATCATTTAGATTTACTTCAAACTCTTTATGTACCTTCTATTTCCCACAATTTAGTTTCCTGATCAAAACTTGATTCTTCTAGATATTTCTTTAGTGGTGGAAATGGATGTTTGAATTTGTTTAAAGAAAATCATCTTTTTGGTTCTACTACTCTTTGTGATGACTTATATAAATTAAAGTTTAATAACCTCTTTGCCGAGGCACTTTTAACCTTGCATCATAATGTTGGTACTAAACGTGGTTTATTGAATGAACGATCTGCTAACTTGTGAATAAACGTTTAGGTCACATATCCAAGGAAATGATAGAAAGATTAGTAAAGAATGAAATCATTCATGACTTGAATTTTAGTGATCTCGAAACTTGTGTGGATTGTATTAAAGGCAAACAAACCAAACATACAAAGAAATGAGCCACAAGAAGCACACAACTTCTTGAAATAATACACACTGATATATATGTGGGGCCTTTTGATGTTCCATCATTTGGTGGAGAAAAGTATTTTATCATCTTTATTGAAGACTTTTCACATTATGGTTTTGTCTATCTGCTGCATGAAAAGTCTCAAGCTGTAAATGCTTTAGAGATTTTTGTTAATGAAGTTGAACGGCAATTAGATAGAAATGTGAAAATCGTTAGATCTGATAGAGGTGGTGAATATTATGAAAAATATGATGAAACTACACAACACCCTGGTCCATTTGCTAAATTTCTTGAAAGACGCGACATATGTTCTCAATACACTATGTCAGGTACACCACAACAAAATGGTGTAGCTGAAAAGCGTAATCGTACTCTGATAGAAATTGTTAGGTGTATGTTAAGCAATTCTTCTTTACCCACTTCTTTGTGTATGTTTGCATTAAAGACTGCTATATATTTACAAAACAGCGTTCCTAGTAAGGTAGTTCCAAAGACTCATTTTAAACTGTAGATGGGAAGGTAACCCAATTTAAGGCACCTACATATTTGAGGTTGCCCAACAGAAGCAAGAATTTATAAACCACATGAAAAGAAACTTGATTCAAGAACAATTAGTGGATTTTTCATTGGTTATCTAGAAAAATCAAAGGGGGTATAGATTTTATTGTCATAATCATAGTACTAAAATTGTTGAAACTGAAAATGCTAGGTTCATTGAGAATGGTGAAGTTAGTGAGAGTTTGGAACCGCGAAATGTGGAAATACAAGAAGTTAGAGTTCAAGTTTCTCTACCATTAACTTCTTCTAATGTTGTTTTTCCTCGAATTGTTGGACGGTATGATAATTTGCCAGAACAACAAATAAATGATCAAACATATCATAATGAAGTTGCTACTAAAGAACCTGCACTAAATGAACCACAAGAAATAGAATTAAAAAGGTCACAAAGATAACATAGACATGCTATTTCTAATGATTATGTGGTTTACTTACAAGAGTTTGAATTTGACTTAGGAATTGTTGATGACGATCCAATTTTATTTTCACACGCCATTGGAAGTGCTAATTCTGATAAATGGTTAGATGCTATGAAAGATGAGTTGAAATCTATAAAACATAATGAAGTCTGAGATTTCGTTGAATTACCTTAATCGTGTAAAAGAATTGGGTGCAAGTGGGTCTTTAAGACTAAGTGCGACTCTAATGGTAATATCGAACAATATAAAGTTAGACTTGTTGCTAAAGGTTTTACTCAGAAAGACAACATTGATTATAAGGAGACGTTTTCTCCAATATCCAAGAAAGACTCACTCAGAATTATAATGGTTTTAGTAGTCTATTATGACTTAGAGCTACATCAAATGAATGTGAAAACAGTCTTTCCAAATGAAAATTTAAATGAAGAAGTTTATATGGATCAGTCTGAAGGTTTTTCAGTTAAAGAAAATGAACACATGGTGTGTAAATTAAAGAAATCAATATACAGACTTAAACAAACTTCTCATCAGTGGTATCTTAAGTTCAACGATACCATTACTTTCTTTGGATTAAAAGAAAATATCGTTGATCAATGTATATATCTAAATATCAGTGGAAACAAGTTTATATTTTTGATTCTGCATGTGGATGACATCTTGCTAGCTACTAATGATCTTAGTCTATTACATGAGATTAAGAAATTTCTCTCTAAATATTTTAAAATGAAAGATATGGGAGAGGCAATCTATGTGATTGGAATTGAAATATTTCGAGATAGGTCACAAGGATTGTTAGGGTTATCTCATAAAGCATTTATCAATAAAGTTTTATAGAGATTTAAGATGGAAAATTGTTCAACGGGTGTCGTTCCAGTTCAAAAAGGAGACAAATTAAGTCTCATGCAATGTCCTTAGAATGAATTGGAACGTAAGCAAATGAAGCGTCTCTTGTGGGGAGTTTAATATGTGCTTAGACTTACACCAGACCAAACATTAGTTTTGCTATCGAAATGCTTGGCAAGTATCAAAGTAACCCAGGACTTGATCACTGGAAAGCTGCAAAGAAAGTGTTAAGATACTTGCAAGGAACGAAAGACTACATGTTCACTTATAGGAGATCTGATAACTTGGAGTTTATTGGATATTCAGATTCAGACTTTGCTGGATGAGTGGATACTAGAAAGTCAACATTTGGTTATTTGATCCTTTGGCTGGAGGGGCTATTTCATGGAAAAGTGTAAAGTAGTCGGTCATTGTTGCATCCACTATGGAAGTCGAGTTTGTCGCATGCTTTGAGGCCACGGTTCAAGGAAATTGGTTGCGAAACTTTATTTCAGGGCTTGGAATTGTCGACAATATTGTCAAGCCATCTGAAACTTTATTGTGACAATTCTACAGCAGTCTTCTTTTCAAATAACGACAAGTACTCTAAAGGTACCAAATGCACACATGGAATTGAAGTATTTTGCCTTTAAAGAAGAAGTTTAAAAACAAAAGATGTCAATCGAGTATATTAGCACCAATCTTATGATTGCAGATCCACTAACAAAATGATTGCCATCAAAGATATTCAATGAACATGTCGAAATAATGGGTATTATTGGAAATAATCATTGACATTATGTAATTTATGTAATTGACACTTTGATATACTTGCAAGGAACGAAAGACCACATGCTCACTTATAGAAGATTCGATAATTTGGAGGTCATTGGATATTCAGATTCAAACTTTGCTGGATGTGTGGATACTAGAAAGTCCACATTTGGCTATCTGTTCCTCTTAATTGGATGGGCTATATCATGGAAAAGTACGAAATAGTCGGTCATTGCAGCATCCACCACGGAAGCTGAATTTGTGGCATGCTTTGAGGCCACAGTTCAAGGAAATTGGCTGCGAAATTTTATTTCATGACTTGGAATTGTCGACGGTATTGCTAAGCCACTGAATCTTTATTGTGACAATTCTGCAGTAATCTTCTTTTCAAAGAACGACAAATACTCTAAAGGTGCTAAACACATGGAATTGAAGTACTTTGCCGTTAAAGAAGTTCAACAAAAAAAAAGGTGTCTATCGAACATATTAGCACAAATCTTATGATTGCAGATCCACTAATGGAGGGATTGCCACCGAAGACATTTAATGAACAAGTTGGAAGAATGGGCATTATTGAAAATGATCATTGACATTATGATATTTAAGTAATTGACATTTTGAGCTCATTTATGTATTATTTTTGACAAAAATATTATTCATGTCATAATAGTTTGTATATATACATGAATGGATTATATGAATACTGACAGGGACAGTCTTTTCAAAGACATTATTGAAATACGGTTATCGAACTTCTCATTACATGTCATGTTAGGTAGGGACTAATATTGTAGTACATGGTAGTAATTATGCCGAAATGATGGTGTAAAACCGCTATGACTCTTATTAGTCTTTATTTAAGGATGATATATTAAGTGACCAATGCATGAGAAATTTTTTTATGTATGCACTTTAAGTTATAGACCACATAACAATGTAATATTACATAGACCAAGTGGGAGAATATAAAACCAATTAATATGGTCCAAAAAATATTATTAATAAATTAATTAAAGTGGTTTATTATTTAAAATTCTATTGGTCCATTGAGAAGTGGCAATTTTNACCAAAATTTTGTGCCACCCCATCACTGTTTTAGCTATGAAGAACAATGAAAATGATGAAGTAGCATGGGGAATATTTATGTTAAGATTAGCAGAATTTTAAAAAATAACACTCCTGTAAACATAATCTTGAAGCATATTCATATCTATCTATCTATCTATATGAGTTTTATGGTAAGCACAACATGTTTATGATAAATGTCAATAAAGTTTCAAGATATCATCAACCTTTTTAATTAATTTATTTATTTGGTTTGCATCTTCTTTTTGAGAGATTTCCAAATGGATACAATGGTTAATTAATGAGTAGTTCTTAATTGATAAGAAAAAAAAAATCTAGTGCAATTAAAATAAATAAGAGATGCAATTAATACGTTTTTGAAAACTAAATGTAGCCCATGTTTGGTTTGGCTGAAAATTATATTTTTTTATAGATTTTAATAAAAGTTGATGAAATATGTGGTTGAAAAGTTGATAAAAGCCGTGAGTCGTATAAAATGTGTAGTAGTTTGAAAAAAAAAATTGAATTTTAAAAATTGAATGTCAAACAACGTTGAAATAATGAATAATACTTTAAAGTACTCGAAGATTCGACAATATATCGATAATTAACATATACTATTTCATTGGATATTGAAGATATTAGAATAAAAAATTCATCATTCTTATAGGAATCGAAGATTCTACAGATTTTGAGATAAGCCCAAATTTATTTGACAAACCACAAAAACAATAATCCTCTTAACTAATTTAAATAGTAAATTCCCAAGGAAAAACTAGTCTTGCGTAAGATGTAATTTTCCATAAATAATTAACGTGCAAGAAAAATAAAATAAAATGAGAAATATCATTTATATGTTACAAGATAATCTGTAGAGTACCCATTTCGATGAAGATTTATCGACTAACAATGGTCTCGAATAATTAACGTGCAAGAAAAATGAAATAAAATGAGAAAAATCATTTATATGTTTGACAAGATAATCTGTACGGTACCCATTTCGATGAAGATTTATCGACTAACAATGGTCTTGAATAACGTTAACGAGAACGCCAAAAAGCACTAAAAGGGCCGTGATAATCTCTCTCTCTCTCTCTCGGATGCTCTACTCATTATATAATTTGTATAAAGAGATATTATTAAAGGCATAATTCGATATGTCTAGTTGAAATGTTGTTCATCCGAGGTTTAAATAGATTGAATTGATAAAGTCATTTTGGATTAAATTAAGCTCTTAGAGTGTGATTTTTTTAATATTGATAATCATACATTACAGTCTAATATCTGTAACACATAATATGACTCTTCCATGATTATTTTATGTAGAATTACCGTATATATCAAAGAAAATGTCATTAATTTCCATTTTACCAAACAGGGGCTTTATCTAACTGGACAAAAATTTCCACTAAGACGTTGAAAAAATTGTGTTATTTATTTATTTATTTTTATAATTTGTGATGGAAAGTAGTTTGACTAGCATGTTGACATAAATTTCGTGTAGAACTTGGTTTTAAAAAAAAAAGGCCAATTTAATTTGTGTAATGTCAAGTCTTATTGTAATTTTTTTTTCATGTTTCATTATCAGATATTAGTTAATCAATTTATGAGGGTCATTTGGAATATTAACCAAAGAGAGAGAAGAAAAATAAAATTCACCTTCACGTCGCTCCACACCCTTTGGTTCCCAAACCGGGGGTCTTGGGATGGAGAGAATTGTAAACCAGGCCGCTTTGATGGAAAATTGGTTTCCATTTAGTATGGACTCGTATTTGTCAAAATGAAAAGTTGAAAATTCCACATTTAATTGGAGATTCAAGTGCTTATCTCATCAAATATTGGGGAGTATTGCTATAATTTTCCCATAAGTTTCAAAGTCCCAACCTAATCGTCACCCACTTAATCGTTAAGTGAACGCACTTTTTGACTTTCTAGTTAAACACAAGAATTGAAACATTTTCTAGTTGTTATTCCCCAAAGCCAATTTCCCCTTTTTATATTGGAGTTTCATATTTAAAGCTCTCCCATAATCATATATTTTCTTCCCCAACTAACTTGATCGTCAGAGTGCACACAGTCAACTCCACCACCATCGGTGGAAGCCACATGTGGCTAATGGTTAGTCAAAGTGTACAGCAACAAAACTTGTGTGGATGTGAGAGGTCTTGAAATCTACTGATCACGTTAGAGGTACAATTTTTGGAGTCAACAAACATAATGCCTTATCTATGACAAAGACATTGATTTTTAATATTTTGAGGGAAAGTTAGTAATTGGCATCATCATTTTTTTTATTCCCTAACACAATCCTCCATTTTTTTAATTCTTGGTTTGCTTTTCCATGTCTTACCAAGTTCTATAACTTCGTAAATAATCTCTAATAAGACTGTCATTCCACTCATTTCTATAGTCGCCAACTTTTCACCATCTACATTGTAAATTTTACATCACACCAATTTATAACTATCAAACCACGAATAATAATAATCCCTTTCATGTTTTTGTAGGATGAGAATAACAAATAACTTGGTCGAATACACTCAAAAGACTTCAGAGGCGAAAATTGCTTTTGACGAATTATTATATCTTGCTGTGTTCCCCTTACGACCGGGAAAATTTGAAACATGTGCGGATAAGCATTTTGAGTTGCTAGTGAAGAAAGGAAAAGTTTAAAAAATGCCCCTATTTGATGATCATTATTTGGTAAAAATAAAATTTTGAATAATGAACTTTTAGAGAATGTATGGTTAAAAGGTAAGAAAAAATTTTGAATTTACGTACAGAATATTTGAATATATGAATGTGTGATTGAAATGAATATGTAAAATAAAAAATTTTGAAATAATAATTGTCAATAGAGTGAAAAGATACTGAGATTCGTGTCATGTCGCAATCAATGACTAAATACTAAAAAGTTGCACGGTCGCTGTTATTTCATTTCCCCTTTTTCTGTCGAGTGCGCAAATTCTGCAAATTTTGGCAGATTCTATTGCAAAATTTTGCTTATAGCTAGGTTTTGCTTAATGGAAGTGACGGGACACCCAATTAGAAGCGTGCAACTTGAAAAGGCATGAAATGTAAGTTTCAACGGCCAAACCTGCATCTCTTGCTTAATTGTTGTAATTATCACGTGATTATAAATATTTGTGGATGAGTTTAGAATACCCGTAAATAAGTAAACTTACATAATGTTAAAAATTTATATAAAAAAATTTAAAATTCAATAAATATATAAGAATTGTGGATGAAAATAGTGGCTTCCTCATTTTCAACCTAAATTTTTAATGCGGACAATCTAGTATTAACCGTATTAAATTTTGGATTGAAAATGTTTGGAATTTGGTCTGAATCAAGTATTCATGAAAAGAAAGAAATTAGAAATATGATGTTTGAGTTCTAAGTTAATAAAAAAATCTTAGTCATCGTCTGGCCAATTGACTCGAGTATCTTACCCAACAAAGGCTAAGGAAATGGGGGACCTTGGCAGGCCACTTAATCTGATAGGGGGAATACAACGGCCAATTGAACAAATTTTAGGGTGATATTAAAGCACGATCCTCTTATCCTACTCTTGTGATCTAGTAGATTAAGGTCTGTTTGATTAGACTTTTTGAGAATGGATTTTGGGAAAGTGTGTGTGTGTATTTTTTTTTTTTAAATGCGCAATTAAAAAGTTCGGAAAAATTATGAGTCCATGTGCAAAATTAGAGAATATATGATTAAAAATAAATTTTAAGGAATATGTATAGAACAGGAGCTTAATACACTAACTACATATTCTGCGTGTTATATATGACTAACATAATATGTTACATATTCTTCTCATATTTCTATCTAATCTAATCCCATCCAACTACCAAATTTGACTTTGTTGTTAACTCTACCTTAAGTGCGACAAAGTGCAATGCCAAACATACCGGACCGGCAATTAAATTTAAGTTCTAAATGTAATTAAGGTAGTTAGTAAGTTGTGTGACTAATTAAATTAAAGCCACACGATGCCTACCCAATTGACAATTAAGCTAAAAATGAGTTTGAAAATAAAAATAAATATAAGAGCCAAACAAGGGCTAAAAACAACAAAAACCTTTGTCACTTGACCTTAGTAAATATTTTATTTTATTTATAAGAACTTATTTAAAAAGTACATTTTTAGTTAAGGGTGGTATTCAAACTAATTTTTAAAGACTTTTAAAACACCTTAAAAGTCTTGCGTTTTGAATAGAGATTCTTATAGGTCTGACATATTGATAATATCGGAAACTATATATGTTGTGATCCATAATACGAGGACAAGTTCAGACAATAGTTCATTGACTGTTGAGGAACGGCTTATGATTAGGTCGCGAGCGAAGCGGGTCAAAGAAGTAATGAGACTTCTTGTTCAAGTTACGGTGCACGAAATATAGATCACGGCAAATAAATGGACAAATTTCATGTTGGCATGGGAGATGAAATGAAGTGAAATAACTTGATTTAAGTAATGGACGGAGATACTGGAAGGAACAGCCATACGACTGCATAGTTGATCAGGGCATGCGGTCGCATGCTCCCTTACCCAACCCATAGAGGAGGAACTCGGGTGGTTTATGCGACCTCATAGATTTACACTATGCGAAAGCATATTATATTTTCTGTTGCGAATTTTCCAAATTTCACCCAATCTTTAGTATTAGTTAAAACTCTATTTTGTGATATCTTTTATTATTTTTAGAGTTTGATTCCATTTTTACAAGGGTTTATGGATTCCAAATATGATTATTATTTTCATTGTAAACACAATTATTGAGAGATTAATTGTGAGGTATTATTGTTTTCTTCTTGTTCTTCATCAAATTAATTCTGAACTTATCAAGATTATTTTTTGGGGCATTCAAACAAATTGAATGAGATTCTTGAGTCTTGTAATCACGGGATTAACTTATTGTCGGTGATTCTATTGATTCCTTGGCTCAATATTTTTTTAATCAAGTTTAACTATTGATTCATGACTTTCTTGGAATTGAATCAATTTTGTGTGAGTTTCGTAGCTACTATTGTTACGTGTGTTCGTATCATTATATTTTTCTCGCTTTTTTTTTTCATTAAAAGAGTATGACAATGTTATAATTTTATTGTATTTTTTTGTACAATTCAAATGAATTCCATAGAAGTCCGTAAAAAACTTTATAAAAGTCTTAAGTCTATGAAAAACTTTCATTGATTCTATGAACTTCTATAAAAATCAATAAAATTCATTAAATACGGCAAAAGTCGTTCATTTAAAAAAAATTCTAAAAATCTTTGTTCCGTTTTTTATTGAAAGATTTAAAAGTCTAAATTGAATATATCCTTCTAATATCTAATTTAAATTTTTTATCATTTAAACAACAAAAAGTTTTAGTTATTTTTATTTGAAAATTTGTAGTTAAAACATTAGGTGACCTGAAAGTTGTTTTAAATTCAACAATTGACAAATGATCAATTTGACACTCCCATGAATTTGTTAAGTTTTGAAATTCTATCTTAAAAGATTAATCTTATTAAGAAGAGTAACTCAAATCCTTATAAATTGGTTTATTTTTCATTTTTATTCGATGTGAAATTTTATCCATTAACATGCCCCCACAAGATGGTGGCTCGTTCGAGCATACCAATCTTGAAATCGGCATGCTCAATTTTTTAAGTCTTAATCGGATCAAATTGCTCATTAGAGATTAATGGGCTTTGATGTCATGTTAAGATTTGAGGTTCTATCATAAAAAGTCAACCTTATTAAAAGGAGTAGCACAAACTCTTATAAATTAGTCTATATTATCATCTTTTTCGACGTGGTATTTTATCCCTTAACAAAAATGATATGGGAACATGATTTAATGGAGGAGACTTTTCAACTTTATTTCATTTGAAAATAATCTAAAAGTATTGAAAATATAGGATTATTTTCATATTATATTATATTTAATATCGACATACAAAAATTTTTGTTATAGAATTTTGATAAGAAAAATAACTAG
>CAIGRB010082453.1:0-21462 GCA_903798255.1 Fraxinus quadrangulata | reverse complement strand
TGTTAAATCAAAGTACGTAACTCTATATTTTATGAGTGGTTATCTTTTATTTTACAGGCCCAAAATTATGCGAAATTCACAAGCGTACATGATTGTTGACAAGTAACATATTTAGTGAGTTTACAGTATTGTCCCACATGAAATAAACACAGTTAACGCATAATTAAGCTCTAACTAATCAAAATCACTATCAAATACTCTAATTTAATGACCTAAATAAGTGTAAAATATACTTTTCACTCATGAGCCACACATACATGTAAACTACACAAGTGTTGTAGATGAGATTTAGTACCACAATTAGTATATTTGGTGAAGCTTGAAATGTGATTTTGAAAGAAGAACGTTGATTAATTTTGTTTAATAAAAATGTTTTTGTCAATAAGAGTTCGTTATTCTCATAGAAATTGGCCAGAAGACTCACATGGAGTGGGCCCCATGTGAGTAAAATATTGAAAAAAATCACTGCCCCCTCTCCTTGCTGTGAGTGTTCTGGCCAATTTTTGTCCATCATGCTTTTGTATGTGAAGCATAATTGTAAAAGTTTAATAGATAGTAAAGCCAAAGATGAAGTCATTGTAAGAAAATCTTTGCAAAGATTTCATGGGACCTAATCAAGCCGAGGCACACAATCTTGAAGTCATGCTAGTCATGAGTTAAAAGGTGCTAACCCCACCCCACCCCACCCCACTACCCTACCTACGCTAATTGCAAAGATTAGTGGAAATTAATGCTTAGGTTAGACAATCGAAAATACGAAGGCCGCAAGACGAAGTTACACGTGTAAAATTAGTTGAACTACTTATCAACCTAAAACGACTCATAAATTCTATAGACTCCGATCATACTGACTTATCTTGAAAAAAATGTGAACGGGCAACCGTCAGAATTTTTTCTAATTTAAACTTTTGGTTAAAATTTTTAGACATTTTGTTAACAATCATGCTACTTGTACATTATCATTTACATTATTTTTTACATTGTGCCACATAACAATACGCTATTGATCAATTAAAAAAAATATCTTTTTCACCAATCAAATCTTACCCACAATGATGATGTCCAGCATGATGTACAAATATGATGTACACGTAGCATTATTATTTTGTCAAAGTGTTTCGCGAGTGATGGCTCTAAAAATCTTACATCGACAGGATTCTTTAATTCAATTCATGTTTACACCTCAATAAATGTGAAATTTATTAAAAGTGTTACAAGTGTCTAAGGCTCAAGTCGACTCGACTCAGTTTGGTCCATTACCACACCCTTAATCCACCGTGATATTCACAGTTATTACAATATTTATGTAAGAAACAATACTTCATATATTTGTGATTCAAAATAATTTTAATTAAAACTTCAGTTCGTTCGACTGTAATGTTATCATTGTATACATATATTGAGATATTTATAAAATGATATTTAAAATTATGTGACACACTAATAGAACTTCGTGTTTAAGATTTCGGTTCGTTCGACTTTATTTTTATTTAATGTAAATATTAATAAATAAGAATGCAAATAAATTCAATTTTATTTACCACAAAAACTGAAGTAAAGAGATTTTATCCATATATTGGTATAGTATTAGATTTCTTTCAATATTTAATTGCCAAAATGTCTTATTAATTTCTCCAATAAAAAATAAATAAATAACTGCTTGAAAAATGTGGAGGGAGGGAAGGACTTGTACGGTTTGGTGCAGTTGCTTTTTGTGATGCTTAGCTGGAATTAGCGGATCACAGCTGGCACTGTACGGGGGCTGCGAATATGCAGCTACACCGTCGCCGTTTCGCCACGTGAGTGTCCCCATTTGTAGACCCGACCAAAACACGTCACCCCGTCATATGAAATGTCTAGTTTGTCCCCATGCATTTATGCTAATGCCTGACAGGTCCTACTTTTTTTTGTGGAATTCAGAAATTATTTATTCTATTGGACTTTAAAGTTGGAGGCCATGTGGAAGTTTGGTCGGTTTTACAATAATACCCTTTGACTGACTGTTTTTAGTCTTTAATTAACCATACCAACAATTATTAACGAAGTTGTATTGTATTTAGTCAACGAGGTTTGACTATTTTAGCAAAGTTATTCGTACAAAAATCTTGGGTCCTGTACTGATGTGACATCTCGTAACGATAATAATTCATTTGATTGTAACATAAGTTCTAATTCTATGAATTTTTAGGATGGCAGTCATCGTGGCTAATACTTATCAAAACGGTAAAACCCGTTATATGTTTTTATTTTGGAAAATTGGATGGGGTGCTCAAACATTGCAACTTGGAATTACTCGGGCCTTCAATAAATTTTTTTATAATATGATCACAAAGTTAGGTGTACGTGAATCATAATAAATATAAACACTATGAACGAAGTATCTACTACACAAGTGAACATTTTTTTAAGGTAATTTCGTCAATCCATTATATTTACCCTATTTATAACTATTCTTTTCATTTTCCTTCTATTCAAATATGTCATTCTAGTCCTATTTGAAGACGACATCTCTTTGGATTGACATTTACTTTTGAAAGGTTTAACTTAGCTCATGTTTAACAACTATTATTTGGGTAAAACGGAGTTTTAATTAATGATTTTTTTGAAAATATGTAGTTAAAAAGTAAGAAAAATTTTGGGTTTAGGTGCATAATATTTTCATTGCGTAGAAAAATTTTCGGTTTAGGTGCATAATATTTTCATTGCGTGAATGCATGATTGAAAGTGAGTGTGTAAAAAAAAAAAACTTGAAATAATAGTTGTAAAACAGGGGCATAATTAATTGACCTATGTTGAAGGAACCTGTTTTTGCAATAGTAGAAACAAGCTTGACAAGCTCATTTATACTTATTTGTATTGTACGTAGCTATGAAAGTAAATCTTTCGAATCTATTGGGCGCTTTAAAAATTTTAAATTTCCTTGTTTTTTGGAACTTGGAACTGATTACTTTAAACAAATGCAGAGTTAAAATTGTACACTTCTACTTATTTGAATCTAAAAGTGCCTGATGGTGAGTGGATATTGTTATAACTATTGAAATTTATATTACAATTGAATTGTCAAGTTAATTATCACCTTTATGAAATATTGTATGAGCACACAATGCAAGATTTACAAACCAAAATCTGTATTAAGCATCGTCTCACAAGAATTACCTCACACTAAACATATACAAAATTCAAAATTTTAAAACAAAACCAATTTCAAGATCGAACTAAACTTTCACTACCTATATACATGATACAAATTAACTCACACAACTATCCATGCTTTCAATATAATAGACACGAAAGTTTTACTTTTATAGCTATATATACTACAAATAAGTCGAAGTAAGCTCGTCACATTGTTTCTACTATTGTCAAAAAAAGGTCCCCATCAACATAGGCCAACGTTATCACACTACAAAAAGATATTTATTTTTCCTGATGAAAAATACTTCACATTGACCACTTAATACAAACATAATTTTATAATTCCGCAATATAATTAAAATGGACCAGTTGAAATCCTAAGAGTGTTAGGTAATCAATGTGCGATTCAAAGTGATTAATGAAAAGGACAATTCAAATTTATGATAAAATATGAAAGCGAACAATTGAAATAACTCTTTGAACTTTCAACTAAAAACAAAGTCGATATCGAAATCAAACTTTGCTGTCACAACTATATTCGATAGAAATTCACTCACACCACGTAGATCAGTAGAAATCACTTCGAGCATCAATAAATAGATACGAAAGTTTGACCTTTATAGCTATTTACAATGTAAATAAGAAGTGTGCTCGTCACAATTGTTTCTACTAATGTGAAAAAGAGGTCCCCATCATCATAGGTCAATTAATTAAGTTAGACCTTTCGACCAATTCCGAATCCAATTCGATGTTGACCAGAGAGGGTCAGGCCCAGCCCAACCTCCACTCAAAAAGCCAATGGCAAACCTGTAATTTACAACCAATTCCAGTCCTTCTACATATAGACATGAAAAATCCCATATGGCGAAATTTCTCATTTTTGTAAGAGGTCAAAGCAGATTCCACAAAAAGGTAACAAATCCGGCATTCCTATATTCTACAAGGATAAATCCGTCATTTTAAATTCATTATAAGTATCCAACAGTTTTCTTTCCAAGATCACTCCCACCATTCTCTCTCTCTCTCTCTCTAAAACTTTTCAGCGAGCAACTCTTTCTTCGTTTCTCCACAGTCGGAAAAAGGTGGAAGAACCTCAAAACGACACCGTTCGAGCCCCGCCGGCCACCTGTTTGATATCTCTTCCTTGAAAAAGCCACCGTTTTTGAGTTCTGTTACTGGTCTTGCAAGAATCCGATTGCTTAACCGCCGTTGAATCTAGATCTTTCAGTTTTGCAAAACGACGTCTTTTTAGTGGGTTGTACGAGTTAAACGGCGAGGGTTAAATATGGTTGATTAATTTTTGAATTCATTTTAAAAGGAGTGAAAGTCGTGTATATGGGTAAACTGGGGGTAAAGTTGGCGGTGGGATGTGCGGTGGCCGCGTGCGTGGTGGCGTCTGTGATGGTGGGGCGTAGAGTGAGGAGGAAGAGGGCGTGGGGGAGGGTGATGCGGGTGCTGGAGGAGTTGGAGGAAGGTTGTGCCACTCCGGTAGGGCGGCTGCGCCAAGTTGTAGACGCCATGGCGGTGGAGATGCATGCCGGTTTAGTCTCTGAAGGCGGTTCCAAGCTCAAGATGCTCCCTACCTTTGTTCACAACCTCCCCAGTGGGTAAAGCCCTGAAACTTGTTTTTGTATATATGTACGCGAATATGCGTGTTGTGTGTATGTATATCCACATATCTTTGTTCATCAATTGCATGCACCATGCATCTGTAAATTACTTTGTGTTAGTTTTATCTATATAGATGCTCGGGATCCTTCGAATGAGTGGTGGCAGTGGTGGTGGTGCAGATGTGAAATTGATTTTATTTTTCAAAAATAGTGGATAAAAAATTTATTTTTTTAATCCCCATTCTTGTTGTGTTTGATTGTTTCTAGGATTTTTTTTTTTGTTTATTTTTTGAATCTTCCGAAATGTGAGATGAACCTTTCGCATCCCTGGAGAAGATATTTATGTATCATAGGGGTGAATCTCAGAATTGGCTTTGCTGTAATTTTTTTTAAAAAAATGTTCTTTCAATTTTTTTTACCTTCGTTGGCGATCCATTTTTTAGTTATCTTTTTTCCGTTTTGGTTTTTAAAAGTTCCGTTGCAATTATGATGCATTGGTATGAAATCTTGTGTTTATTAAATCCTTTGGTTATTTTTTCTCAGAGAGGCGCCACCAATGTGACAGTGTATAATATTATTTATTTATTTTGTTTATTAATTCAATTAGTCCACCGATTGCTTTGCTGTCTCTCGTTGGGAATATGTTCCATATTAGTTTTTGCATTTGCATGCTGTTATGTATTGGTTGAATTTCTTTGTCATTTTCTTGTGGATGCAAGGGCATTAGTTGAATCTCTTTGTTGTTTTCTAGTATAAGATGACGGATTAATGTGAGGCTTATTAGTGATTTATTAGACCTGATACGAGATAATTCTTATCCAATACTGCATTTGGGGTGTATGTTGGTGTGATTAATTCAACAATATTACTGTTGGGCACATCTGGCACACCCGTATTAGATCAGATACGGGATAATTTTTATTTAGTACTGCATTTGGTGTACATTGTACTCGCATTAAATTAATACATTAATTGTATCCTATGTTAGCTGGATAAAGTAATCTCGAGCTTGGGGATGGCTTAAAGCTGTACTAAGTCATAAAAAACACGAGATTATACACAAATCATTTGGCTGTCTTCAGACATGGGTTTATTAATGGTATCTTGGGAAAAATTCCTCGTCTTCTGTGCTATGTTAAATATGAATATCTACAGTGGATGTGATTCAACTCAAATCATGTTATTATTTAGAGGAGAGTAAATTTCGTGTCAAGTAACAATTAGTGCAATAGTCTTCGTAAATTTGCTTGGACCTAAATATGTGATCACTACAAACTGCTGATGATGGAAATTTAGGATTATTTTTCCATCCACTGATAAGATGGTCTATTTGCTTGTCTAGCTTTATGAGTTAGCACGTGATATTTCTGTTCAAGTTATAAAATTTGTTTGGTTTTTCACTATGCTAGAATATTTTGTTAGATTTATCCTAAAATCTTATTTTCTCCAGGAGTGAAAAAGGAACTTACTACGCCCTGGATCTTGGTGGTACAAATTTTCGGATTCTGCGGGTTCAGTTAGGAGGCCAAAGGTCTGCTATTATTGGACATGATGTAGATAGACGACCTATTCCCCAGCATCTCATGACTGGCACTAGTGAGGTGGCCGAGTTTGTGCTTTTCTTGCTTTTGAGTTATTGGTATTAGTTGTAAAGATTTTAATAGTTAGAGACTTGAAGTACTGACATTTCCCTCTTTGTTAGGAACTCTTTGATTTTATTGCATCATCACTGAAGGATTTTGTTGAAATGGAAGAAAATGTTTCTGAACATTCACCAAGTGAAAGAAGGGAACTTGGCTTTACTTTCTCATTTCCAGTGAAACAAACTTCTTCTTCATCAGGCATTCTGATTAAATGGACAAAAGGGTTCATCATCAAAGACATGGTTAGTTATAACATGTTTATTTTACTTCAGTGCTTAATGAATCACTCTCAATGGTGTGCAAGAAAGAAATCTCTTTTGGGGAAGAACGTGTTTATTCCCCTTTTCTTTTATTCTTTTTCCTTATGTGAGACACAATACTTTCACGTGCATGTGCTAAGATGTGTTATGTCATGCAGTTTTTAATTAATGAATGCACCAGAAGTGGCTTTGACTGATTTTGGTCATACTCTTATGTTCTTTATTGATGATTTTTATTCCTCGTGGAATCATGAAGTGTTACTATGTTATGAAAGATTGAGATTTGCTTTAGTTTCCATAATAAATCTAGAGTCAACATCCAACAAAATGATAACTTCCGCAAGGACTGGCTGAAGGAAAACTTATGCAGTATGATGTATTCTATTTCCAGGTTGGAAGAGATGTTTCTGAGTGTCTACAGCAAGCAATATCTAGAAAAGGCCTGGATATGCGGGTGAATGCACTTGTAAGCATACTGTTCCTATATAATATTGCTTTGTATGTTGTTATCCAGAGTCAAATGAAATATTTTGGTCTCTTATCTTGGAAATGAGCCGTGTTAATCTCTTTGTACTGTTCCAACCTCCTTATATAGTACATAACAAATAGATGTGCTCAGAACTTGTTGTTCATCTGTGTGCAGTTCCAAAGTACTGATATCAAATTTCCTTCTCACACCGATTGACTACTTTTAATATGCCCTTCACGCCAGCAAGTTTATGTCTATCTAATTTGTTGCGAACAAAAGGCAACTGTTAGCCTACCTGGCATCTCATTGGAGAAAATCATCCATCTCACAAGCTATCCTCCATTTTTGGCTGATAGCTTTCAGGACCATTTTCTTCCTCAGATGCCAAAATATGTTCAAAATCTTTTGTGTTTATCTATGGTGTTCGATAGTAGGCATTTATAGTGATATATTCAATAATATTTTTCTTGCAAGCAGATAAATGAAACTGTGGGAACCTTGGCTGTTGGTCATTATCATGATGAAGACACAGTTGCTGCTGTAATTATTGGGACAGGCACCAATGCTTGTTATTTGGAGCGAGCAGATGCAATTATTAAGTGTCAAGGTCTTCTTACAACGTCGGGAGACATGGTATCCTTGAGTTTTGGTTGATGTATTACTTATGGTTATATGTTGCACATTTGTTTATGATTTCTATTTATTTTACTATGATTTATATTATAATTTATTGTCATTAGGTAGTCAACATGGAATGGGGAAATTTCTGGTCATCTCATTTGCCCCGAACATCGTATGATATGGACTTGGATGCTGATAGCCCAAACCCATATGATCAGGTGAGGTTTGGCCTCTATTGCATATCTTCAATTACAACTGTTTCTTAGTTTCAGATTTAGCTCAATAAATTAGGCTTTGACATGGACGAGATTATCATGCTGCAGGGTTTTGAAAAAATGATATCAGGGATGTATCTGGGAGACATTGTGCGTAGAGTAATTCTTCGGATGTCGGAGGAACTGGATGTTTTTGGACCAGAACTTTCCAAATTGCACGTGCCTTTCATCTTGAGGTCTTTTTCTTATTGTTAGTCTTTTTATATCTCCGTTGTTTCTTAATTAGGATGTGGTGGAGATGCATGTATACACTTTCTGAAGATCTTGTTGATGAACATTCTACCTGTTAATGGTACTATATAACTGGAGGAAAAGTCATTAAAGATTTTCTAGATGTATCATCGTCTCGAATATCTGGATATATGATGTAGGATACACCATTTAGGCAAATGTATGATTTAGAATAAGACACTTTTTAAGTGAAAATTTGAGAGTTCAAGGCGTTCTTAATTGGATTTTTAGAAATATCACTTCACATGCTCCCTTGTGACATAGTAAGTGATGGTTGTCCTGAACTCATCTGCTTTTTAAAAGTAGTAATAAAAATTGGGAGTTTGTATGACGCTGTCTTATTTGACACCAAATTATGCAAGATAATTTCTAAGAATATGCTTCAAGTGGTAACTTGTCCAAACCAGCATCTTGTAATACTAGAAGTAAGTTCTGCTGGGATCAAGGTTGCACTTGCTTACAGGGGTGAAAAAATGGTAAATGAAAATCACTAGTGGCATTGCATTAACATTTTGTTTCAATTCCTGTTGTTTACTGCTCTTTTGTTTCCATGCTTTCACTGTCTTTTATGTGCTGCATTGTTTTGTGTCTTGTAGTTCTAGATAGTTGCCGTTCTTTGGTTACCTTTTATTTATTAGTCTACTTTTAGTTACAAAACTTTTTAATATACTTTTGATGATGTTGTGTGTATATTATCTGATCTCCTGTTAAATTTTTAGGACACCTTTGATGGCTGCTATGCACGAGGATGATACCCCCGATCTGAGGGAGGTGGCCAAAATTTTAAGAGACACCTTGGAGGTTGAGCTTTTCTTGCATGTATTGTGGTTGCATATTGAATTGGCATGTTTGGCTAAGCTTAATTTGTTTACATTTGGTTAAGTATGAAAAGGTTATTTTAAAAGTAACTCTTACGTTACTGTCAAAATAAATAACTTATTTTCACTTTTGAGCTATAAAAATATTATTTATTTACTTATAAGTGAACTATTTAAGCTCAGCCAAACTCCTCTTGGTAAAAATCTTAATCGTAGCATTGATCACTCTTCGTGTTTCTTGATGACTTCCAATTTCAGTTCCCCAAAATTCCTCTAAATGTTCGGAAGCTTGTTGTGAGTGTATGTGATGTGGTGACCTGCAGAGCTGCCAGATTGGCAGCTGCTGGTATTGTTGGAATATTGAAAAAGATTGGCCGGGATGGTAGTGGCGGCATAGCTAGTGGAAAAAATGAAGGTGCAAGCCAAAGTAAGATGAGACGAACTGTGGTGGCGGTCGAGGGGGGTTTGTTTACAAACTATACGCTGTTCAGGCAATATCTGAACGAAGCAATGACACAAATATTAGGCGAGGAGATTGAGCCGAGTGTCATCATCAAGGTGATGGAAGATGGTTCAGGCATTGGAGCAGCTCTCCTAGCTGCATCTCATTCGACCTCCAGCGTGGATACCATACAGATACCATAAATGTAAGAATATATATGGCCCCTGTAGATATGTAGAAATCATATTCATATCTTATTTACCGTGGAAAAAGGTGGTTATGTTCGTGTTTATCGTATAGTAGTAGGTTATTCGATAGGTGGCAGTTTCTCCTGATATTTTCCAAACGTTCCTATTCAGTTTATAGTCTTGATTAATTGGTTATTTTCTATTTTAGTCTGTATAGTTGCAGTGTAACAATGGTCGAATTTATTAACTAATATTCTATTAATTCATTTATATGTTATCAGGATTTGGCATATCTTTGCTCGTTTATGTTATGAGCTGCTTTTGTTTTCTTGCCCTCCAGACCAAACCGTAGCCCCTTGTTCCCACATTAGGAGGGACGATGGTTTCAATGGTGGTTGGATTAGGGTATCGTTAGATGTAACACTACTGGTTTTCAGACATCATAGTGTCGTGGGCATGTCCCTGTGAGGAGTAAATTTGTAAATGAGCATGTAAAAGGCACTTCTCATTTACAAGCGAGTTTTAAGGGTAAGTTCTACCAAATGCTTTTAATGGTAGCAACGTCAGAGAAGGCACTCCTTGGACGATACTCAATTGTACATGAGGTGACTTTTCAAAGGTATGACTTGTGGTATACAAGTACGATGAATGTCAATTCTGTAACAAGCGAAGTGTAAAGGGTAGCTGTACATAGGAGCTCGACTGCTCATATCAAGCAAGTTCACCTAAATCATGCAATTTGGAATTAACAAAAATTCGTAGCCTGTTCACTGTCCCAAGTCTTCTTTTGTTGCTGTATAATCTTTCTCATGCAAATATTTCACCTAATTATAGGCATGCAAAAGGTGGAGGAACCTCATATTTGCTAGGGTTTCTCAAACACTGCAATTGAATTTTCAAAGGTAACAAGATGAATGGCCAGCATTTACTCTTAAGAAATACCTTTTCAAATCTTGGTTACTTGGAGAAGAATAAATCCATTCATGGAGTAAAAAATACCAATGATTTATTCGATGATTTCGTAAAAGCGACCATAAAAAATTTACCTGAAATTCTTCAAACTTGATGTTATTAATGTAGTCTTGAATGCGAAAACGAAAAAGCAAACGACGAAACTGGATATGGGATGCCAGATTTTGTAACAAATAATCGAATCCCAACAGGAAAAACCAGAATCAAAGTGTATAACTGAACTTCTATGAATTTTTTCCAGGTCGTCCCAGATGGCATCAGAAAAGAGAATTCTGAAGGTTATTATTTTGAGCGCAGAACCAATGAAAATGCCCAAGAATCTATTTGAAATACACTTAATAAATGGGCTAATGCATCACCCTTTAAATTCAACAAGAGCAAGATTTGGGCATAGTCATGACAAAGAATGCAATCCTATATTAAAACCTGGTAAGAGAAGGGGCTTAGGGTTACATGATATTCAAGAAAGCTCTCTATAGATTCAGATAAATAAAATTCATGCTCTTTCGGTCTTTCCATTCCAGAAAAATAAGTTAGCTTTCCTCCTTCATCTATCCCAAATTACAGGTAATTTTCCTTAATTTTCTAGTAAGTGCCTTTTTATTAACAAATATGAATTATAAGTATTCTACGTTGGGGTATAATAGAAAAAACATAAGTAAAATTTATAATTTCAACTATATTAATTAAGTTTTCTTATTCTGTGTGAAAATAAAAGTATGTCACTTCATGGGACAAAGTGAATATGTAACTATTTTGAATGAATCAAATAAACCGTTGGGATTTATATGAACAATTCTCTGGTCTGAACTGTAGGTAGCAGCGACGTAAATTAGTGGCAAAATTGGTCGCACGTAGTAAATATCTAAAAAGTAAATTCCTTGAATATCATCTTTGACATTAACCCTTTCTTATTACAGCTCCCACTGTAGGGAACATGATAGCACCCCCCATCAGTACTATGCTCCAGTCCAATAAATCGAAGTGTAGCCTTCCATAAGTCAGCGAAACAGCATGAATGTTGCAAAGCATCACTAGCTTATGCTCCGACCTGAGTAGCATAAGATGTGTGAAATCTCGTGTGAATTAGCAAGGACAATCTTGTAAGGCTATATACTCTGGCCCAGGTGACTGATAAAGTAGTAGAATCGTGAGGGAATGGTGAAAAAGAACCCCCTAGGGGAGTGAAATAGAACGTGAAACCGTAAGCTCTAAGCAGTGGGTCGCAAAAGCCCGAGTCAAAATCCCTCCACGACCATCAAACGGTTTCCATCACCACGAGCACGAGATTGAAAAATGATCTTGATATCAGCTTGATGATAATTTGCGATGTACCGAAATCTAAATCGTGATACAGAAGACCATTCATTTGTTACGGCGTAAATAGGACCCTTGACATCTTCTCTTGTACCACGTGGAGATGGAATATTTCAACTTTGTGATCTTCTGTGGTGGCCATTTTGGTTCACCAGGAAAAAAAAGTGTAATTGAAGGCCGTATTTGAATTTTTGTTAACATAATCTGGTACCCCAAAACGAGCTAATCTTAAATGTGCAACTGTTTCGGAACCTAGGATTGAGGTTTTTATTTGTTTCAAGATTGAAAAAAATCTGGTACTTTTTGATTGCTAATTCTAGGTCATCATAAAAAATGTTGTCAATTACATGTATTTAATTATTGGAACTGTGGAATCGCCAAGATATAAATTTGCTAAAGATTTTTATCAACAATTTTGTCAAACAAGCCTAAGTTTGCTTGTTGGGAGGACTTCAATTTTGAAGTTTATTTTTAATCTAATAACCCCAAATGTGGAAGAAAGAATTAATATAGTTTATTGGTTTTTACTTAGGGCGCGTTTAATTACGAACATTGAATATGTATGGAAAGAAAATAAATTCCACCTAGAACTTATTTGTAAGAAAATTGTTAATTAAATGTGTTTGATTGATTTAATTTTCAATTTAGAAAATATTATACTTGTCTATTTTTTATTGATAGGTAGATAAGAGAGAATGAATGGATGAGAGAGAAAAATAGAGATTGAATTATCTGAAAAATAAAAATATCTCTCCCTAAAGAAAATATTTTCCTTATTTTCAAGAAAAATATGGTCACATGACCAAAAGTAGAAAATCATTTTTCGTGAAAAAAAATTGTCAATCAAACAACACAAAACTAGAAAATTAGGTGAAAAATGCACAGTTTCCATGGAAAATATTAGCAATCAAGTGCACCCTTAATGTTATAAGTATGCAATTAATTTTGGTGTTACAGAGCACAAATAAACACTAATAACTATTATTATTCTTAGATAATAATTACAGTAACTACTACTTACTCTTGGACAATGATTAAAAAAGGTATAAAAGATTTATAATCCGACCTTTTCAAAAAGCATTTGACTCACGACTAACATTCACTTATTTATCACTCACAACTATCTATTTATAGTTCAAGTCCTTAATAAACACTTCCCAAAACGTATTCTTAGATAGTAATGACCAAAAAAAAAAAAAAGTACGCAATTAATTTGGTATTATAAAAAATATAGTAAAATTTCGATAAATAAATATTCAATAAATTAATAATATTGTTTAAACAATTCAAGTTTTTGATCCACACTTGTGCTAGTAAACTAAATTAATAATTTCACTAAATGCACTAGATAATAATATTTTTTAAAATCATTTAGGTATGACCAAAAAAAAAAAAAAAGTACGCAATTAATTTGGTATTATAAAAAATATAGTAAAATTTCGATAAATAAATGTTCAATAAATTAATAATATTGTTTAAACAATTCAAGTTTTTGATCCACACTTGTGCTAGTAAACTAAATTAATAATTTCACTAAATGCACTAGATAATAATATTTTTTAAAATCATTTAGGCTTAATGAGAATATAAAATTATAATTGTCTAAGTATTTAAATCTTATAATATGTAAAATTACAGGTGAACACGATTCGATATTGACGGTTTAGGACAAATTTTAAGCCAAATCACTTCACGTCAAACACACTTCAATTTCTAAACTAGAATCCAAATCAAATCACCTTTTTTTTTTTACCGATTTGATATAGTTTAATTAATTAATTGTGTTGGATAATTTCCTAATTGAGTTGGATATAATTTCCTAATTGAGTTGGATCATCTTCTTAATTGGGATATATTTAGTTTTACTTGGATTTGAGAAAATTTAAATTAATTTGTTTTTAATTTTTATGTTAATGGTTTGACGGTTCGAAACAATTTGCAAAAATTAAAACCTAAAGTAAACTATTTCGAAGCAATTTGGTTTGGTTTAAAATAAAATATTGACGGATTCACATGGATCCATTTCTAAGAAGCGATTTTGATTCAATTTTACAGTTTGATGATTTTGTTGTTCAACCCTACATATGATAATTATATTTACACTGCAATTTTTATTTATTGTACCGCATTTTAATTACACTTAAAGTATTTAATCTTTGCTCATTATAAAATTTATGTCCCAAACCTTTTTTTTTTTAATCGAATTCTTATCTTAATCCATCAATTAATTAAAATATATCGTCTTTAATGATAATTCCTGAATATATATTTTATTGCGTACTTTGAAACGAGGAAAAAGTAATTTGTCTTTTTTTGCAGTTATTATTATAAAGTTTGATCCTGGCTTAAAAGTGACGTTAGTTATATTATTAAATACTATGGGCAAATAAATAATTTTACCCAATTCCCAAGTCCCAACGGATTTTTCAGACAGAAACCATTATAGAGACAATATATAACGAAAGGCAGTCGATAAAAATGCGACAGGAAAATTTGAAAACATAAGTACTACAATAAAAATGTTGACGACCTTAAATGCAATTAAAATATAGTATAACAAATAAATGTCTCCGATAAGAAGTTACTTGTTAAGCTTCCATAGACTGTACAAAGCACAATTCCATGACAAGCCACGCTTCCTCAGATTAATGACCAGTTAAACAAGAACCAACATATAAAATGCTTGCATCATTTAAAGAAAGAAATGGAGTGAAAAACTTACAAATGCTCATTCAGCTCATTCGACTGAGCTAAAAAGTTTACGTATAAGCTTAGACAAACACTACCCATCACGAATACAAGTCGACTATTAGTCGAGCTTCCTCAGATTCAGTTATACACGAACCGATATATAAGGTTCTTGCATCATTTAAAGAAAGAAAGATACAGCCAAAATATCCAAGCAGTCAAGCACTCAAGAATGCTAAGCTTATTACTTTGATGAAGATGTGAGCTCTCTCACATTGTACTTGGCCAATTCCTTGTACTTCTCAACAATCCAATCAAGCATATGGTCTGCAAGAGAAATGGTAATCAGTTGAGTAAGTTTGGCTAAGCTTAATAAATTTACTTTAAAGCAAATAATTAAGTTTTTAAAATAAATAAAAAAATTCACCGGTTATATTCAGAATAAGTTACTTATTTTGACAGGTCTGAGTTACTATCAATTACGGTACTTTTTTACATAACAATAAGAAAATAGTAACGTTTGAAAACAAAAATTACTTCAAAAAGTAACTTTTACTGTTTTTAACCCAACCAAGCAACATTGCAAGAAAAACCTAGGCTGTGGTCCTAAAAAGCATATGAGGATAAATTTTCAAAGGCGCAATTCATTATTCTATTCTATTAGCGCATTACTTATACGCTAAAATTCAAAAGCATAGTAATTAGTCCGGATTCTTGAGAAGAGGCAAGTAAAACAAATAAAAAGTATATACCATAGACATTGTAGACATTGAAAATGTTAACGATCCAGTTCAAATTTTACAGATTCTTTTTCTTACCTTGACAATTTGCACAACTATGCTAACATCTGGATCGCTAAGATCAACTTTGTGGGCTGATGGAACAGACTTCGTAACTGCATCGATAATTTTTGTTCTGTCAACACCAGTATTTGCACGAGCATCATAGAGTACTGCAAACTGCAGGAGAATATTTATTAATACAATATTTATTTTGAGTGTGTACTGATTATAACTGCATAAACGAGCCCAAACAACAGCAACCTGGAACAAAATCAATGCCGTATGTTTTTAAAATTTTGTTATCTTCATGAACCTATCTATAGATAGGTTAAGACACCATTACTAATAATAGAATGCCCTTCTTTCTCAAAGTCAAGAAGGATTTTGCCTTGCAAATCCGAAATAATTAATGAGAAGCAGAAGATCACATACAAATATAAGTGTAAAGTCAAACGGGTTCTGAGCTTCTACGGGAAAAAATTGTTCAATAACTGGTTTGATTGATCTCCTGATTTCCTCATCAGATGCATAGCATGTTATTTCAATTGGAAGCACTCTTAGAAAAAATCTGGTTAAATCCATCAATATCTTAGTCCGCAGATACCGAATGTTGGACTCCTTTAGTGTAATAAATGATAAAACGATTCTTTGAGAGGTTAATTGAGACAAAAAGAGCTTTTGAGAAATTAACCTTGACACGTGTTTCTAGTTGAAGCCAGAGACATCATCATGTGTTGGACCTTTTGGGCAGGGATCTCCATCTCTTTTGCACATTTGCACAAAGACAACACCATTACAACCTGAGTCAAGATTGCTGAAGCGCCTCTGTTTTGAAGAGAACAGCAATAAGTTATGCATGACCAGGAGAAGACTAAATCACCATATATCAAAATTCAGTATAAGAAAATTTATTTTACGAAATAAAACGCCCAATATAGAACAAGAACTTATATGCTTACATTCATCGACTTCCTAGAAAGAATAACACAAAAACTGTGTATGTAAGAAAATTGTCATGTTTCTAGAAAAGAAATGCAGAGAAAGTAAATTCTGGAGCATTGATATATTAATAAGAAATGAACAGTTTCTCGAGAAATGAGATAATAAAGGATGTAGCATGACATTAATTTGTACTGAGCATGTGAAGGATCTGGAAACTACTTTTCAACTAACCTTGCTCCTATCTCCCAATTCTGCAAGCTCATCTTCAATAAGCCTATCTCCACCTTATTATATATGCCATTTCGACATTCAAATGCATCATTTTCTGTACATTGTTTCTTCGCCGGTGGCTCAACAGCTTCAACTTCTTGGCTGTCAGTTTTCTCTTTATTTTCTTGTGCTTCCTTCTCACTCGATATGTCATCCTCCTTTTGGTTCCCCGACTCTTCCTTTATAAGATTTTCATTCTTTAAAACAATGCCTGTTGCAATGGCGGGTTTGTTTTCTTCCTCCTTCGTCCGTACATTGCTTTCATCCTCATGACGATCATCATCTGAATCTTCATCATTGTCATCATCATCACTGCTGGAGGAATCAGTGTGTGTAAATTTGGTTACTTTATTCAAGGGCTTCTTAGATAATTCTGCTTGTTCGATTGTTGTCCCTGTCCCATTTACAAGCTCTTCATAGAACTGCCCAAAAAACAAACAAAATATAAGAGTGTGACTTCACTTCATTCCAGCTCTCAACAAAGAAAATAAAAACAAGAAAAAAAAATAAAATCAACGCACTTCTTACTTCATGGCCCGAAGCTAAAAGATAAATTTCAAATAGATGCATACAATAAATTATCAGTTTTTAAATTCTCTCTTCCATTCTACAATACAATTCAGTATAAATAAATCTTAAAGTTAAACAAACACAGCATATAGACTGCTATAAATCAAAAACAAAAATTTCTACATATTCAACAAAGAGACATATTGACAAACAAAAAAAGACTCAAAATTAAATGCATTAACAAGGAATTATAATAATTCACATATGAACGGCCAAAGATTAAATCTTAACACCAAATAGAAACGAAAAATAAATTTTCTCTGATCTTTTTTCCTGAAAAATTATACATACAGAGTCAATAACATTAATGGCTTCGTTTGAGGCTTGGCGTTCCCTTCCACCATCACACGTTATAAAGAACCCCTGAACTCTTGGTCGTAATGTGTATTTACCCTTTTTCACTGGTCTCTTAAATATTCAACAGAAATAGTGAAAAAAATAGCTTCACAAATTCATAGAAAAGAAAGCTTATTTACTATGGTGGGGGTGAAGAACACATTGTGGGGAAGATATTGCTTCGAATTGTTTTCAGTTGCCATTGAAATTGAATTGAAAGACTGCAGTCTGCAGAGAAAACAGTAAGCAGTGGTTCTGTCTACGAGGGGGTTTATGCTGGTTTTGGGTTCAAGCCCAAGAATGCGAGTCTCATTCAATCTTGTCTAGTTTGAACAATTCTTCAAAGTAGCTTTTCTGGTTAAAAATGGTCTTGCAACAGTTTCATTTGCAGAAAATCCTCAAAAATATTTTCATTTGCGATATAACTCTCTACTCATCGAAAATCGTAGAAAACTCTCCATTTGAAACTTTTTGTGTGAAAAACTTCCGTCCAATTTTCCATTAAAAACAGTAAAAAATACCAAAATTAAAAATGAATAATTGTAATTTCATTACCTAGACTTTTTATTTTTTAACAAATTGTACCCAATTTTTTTATATGTACCACATACAATCTCAAATCTTTAAAATTTTATTTTCCACCACACCTTCTTCACCACCTTTAACCATACCCAATTAAACCAAAATCAAAACCCAGAAAATTCAATTAAATTGAGAACTTTGGGATACTCCGATGATGAAGGGCATAAACATACACTTCTGAGTTGGATAGAAATTAAAGCAAGCTTGAGCAACACTACATAGAGTCACGTAGTACTTCTAAATTGGTGAATTGTTAAGTCCTGGACTTTTATTGCAAACAAGTTTCTTCCGTTCTCCATTTTTTTATCGCTAAGTTTCCATTTTACATTAAACATTTAGTACACGAATTGCAATATGGATTCACCGTTACAAATGTTGCAAGGTTCCAAGAAAATAAAACTCATTTTACACTCGAGGTTTAGTCAACCTACATCTAAATTTCAAGTAATAAAAAAAAAAAGATTAGAATTTAGGGCACTAGGTGTAGAATATAAAGTCGTTCAATTATCGGACGCCGTTTTCAATTGCATGTGGATTTTGACCACCAAAACTAAAGTACTAAATTTACCATCTAGTGATTCATGAGGCAAAGGGTTCCCAACCTGGACCAACAAGCTTCGCACTCAAATAATTGAGTCCCCCAGAAGTAGGACATGAAGAGCATATTTCAGCCATGGACAAACTAACAAACATGATGAAACATCCCGCAATAAGCCATCCATAGATCAAGAAAATCGGCCCACCAAAAGTCAATCCCGTATTGTACAATGTAGTAATATCGGTGATCACTGATATTATCAAAAATGAAAAGGCAAATTTCGAATCTGTAATAGCTGTATGATTTTGATTTTGAGGAGTATCCCAAAATTCTGAATTTAATTGAATTTTCTGAATTTTAATTTTGGTTTAATTGGGTATGGTTGAAGGTGGGGAAGAAGATGAAGTGGAGTGGAGTGGAGTGGGGTGGGGTGGGGTGAAAAATAAAGTTTTGAGATTGTAGGTGATACATATAAAAATTGGGTACAATTTGTAGAAAATAAAAAGTTTGGATACTGAAATTATAATTATTCCTTTTTAATTTTGGCATTTTTATTGTTTTTAACGACAATTCTGATGGATTTTGACGATATTGAGTTTTTCGCACAAAATGTTACAAATAGAGGAATTTTCTGCGATTTTTAATAGGTAGGTAGTATATCGCAAATGAAAAAATTCCTAAGGGGTTTTCTTCTATTAATCATTTTATATACGTAATATTTAAAACGTTTTAAAATCCTTATTATAAACACATTCTATAAATTGTAGTTTACGTGACATTAGTGGAATTTAATGCATGGACGGTCTAATGGGTTTTGTCTACATTCCAATGCTTATGTGTCATTTAACAATATTAAAACAAAAAATAAATAAAATGAAGAGGAAGAGAAAAAACTTAATACTCTAAAAACAAAAACATAATCATTAGTTCCCTCCTTTTGAATTTTCTCTTTTCTTTGATTGCTTGAATAATTGTTGAGTCGGCATGTCAAACACAAAATCTATGCATCTAGACAGAGTCCTAGACAATATTAATTTTTCTGTTGTGTGCCCTTAAATTGCATTGAAGATGATTTTTTAAAGACATGATCTATATTTGTCGACGTGACAAAATTTTAAGCAATCCACAATGGGATTAGAGATGCTCTAAACTAAACAAATCGGTTCCAACACAATCGAATCAACTATAAAATCTAACCACGTCGCAGTTCATCCCCAACCAACTAATTGACTCTTTTTTTTTTTTTTTTTTTCTAAATAGCACTTATCTTGTTGAGTGTTAAATTGGTCTAAATTTTTTAAGTATTGACACTTTACAAGGAGCAATGCAAATATATGATTACGAAATTTGAGAATTATCATTTGCGTCCTTACCTTTGTCGTCATTTGGACTTGAATAGGAAACCTGAGATCAAGTTTCATTGTTCTCACTTGTCTACTATAATCTTCACGACTTAAAAGAAAAAGGAAAAACAAAACAATATCCTATTTTACTATTACAATTCTAGAATTGGGGCCAAATTTTGAGTACAAGAAGAATTAAAGGCCCAAAAACAAGACCTAAGGGTCATGACTCCTAATCAGAAAGAGTTTTTACCTGAATTGGGGTCCAAGCTCTAAGGAGTCCATCGGAAAATGGGCTGGTGTCTAATACTTGCTTCATTCTAAAAAGCTAAAGTTACAATTTAGGGGAAAAAAAATATCATAAATCAGGTTTTATGTTTCACAAATGTAAAAATTAGATTTTTATTTATTAATTAAATATAATAATATATAATTAATGGTCGCATATACAAAATTATAGGTCACAACTTTTATTAGTCACAACTTTTATTAGTCACGTATTATTAAATTAATTGTTCACAGTTTATTTGCAGGTCACAAATTTCCAAATTAGTTGGTCACAGATTTTTTAATGGTCACATATAAAAAAATTTGTAAGTCGCAATTAATTCATCGATCACAGATTTCAAAATTTATAAGTCACACAGTCACAGATTTTTAAATTAGTTGGTCACAGATTCTTTCACGGTCACAGATTATATAATTTTTAGGTCACAGATAACAAAATAATTGGTCACAAATTAACCAACGCCACCACCAACACCAAATAAATGCACCAACGCTGCCAGAAACGCACCACAGCCAAGAACGAAGCTTCACCACCACCACCTAACTGTAGCAGTGACGAGGGAGATGCTATAACACCATCCACTAGCACCACTGTCACCCTTCGGCACTGCAACTTGTGACCACCCTCACCCTACGACCGTCGCCAGCACCAACACATCCACCAGTACCACCGTCGAACATATCCACCAACACAACCACACAAAAATCGTCGCCTACTAAACATTCCCCAAATCGCCGCCATCACTACTGCACGATACCACCACCCATATTAACGATTCACCACAACCTCCTCAGATTGGAAAGAGAGAAAAAACCCCAAACCCCCTCCCCACGCCACCAGTCTGCGCCGAAGGACTGTAGCATCGCGAACGAAGGTGGTCGTCGCTGTGAACAAAGGTGGTCTTCGCGGTATCTGTACAGTGGCGCTTTGAAGTGATCGTCGCTAGGGTCTCCGGCGATGGCGGCTACTCATGTGCGAGGGAGAGGATTGAGAGACGGAGGGATAAAGAGAGAAATAATAGAGGGGAAAAAAGGGTAAAATAATTTAGGGAAAGTCGGTGAACGATTGTCGCCGTGAGTTCGGCGACGGTCTCCGGCAGTAGGCGACGATGCCGCATGTGTGGGTTAAGTGGAGAGAGTGA
>CAIGRB010082417.1:44333-58259 GCA_903798255.1 Fraxinus quadrangulata | reverse complement strand
ATTTTATTTTTTAATTATATAAATTTTGAAATTTAAGAGTTATTGATATTTTTCATTTGAAAATAACTAAAATAAATACATTAACGTAGAAAAATATTTGATAATACAAAGGACATTATTATATAATTTATGTCCATGTCAGTAATTGTGCAAAGGCACAATAATGAATCACTTCTATTTACCATACACTAAAAAGGTTGAAGAAACACAAAGGTTGAAGAAACACAAGCTAAACCATCAATTTGAGAAGTTCTTGGACTTGCTAAAAAAGCTCCACATCAACATATTGTTCATCGATGCAATAAAGCAGATTCCAAGCTATTCAAGATTCTGAAAGACATGATATCAAATAAAATAAAGCTTTCGGAATGTGAAATTGTGGCATTGACAGAGGAGAGCAGTGCAAGACTGGAAAACGAACTGCCTCTCGAACTTAGTGATCCATGGAGTTTCACTTTACCTATTTCATTTGGAAAAGCTTGTTCTTTTAATGCTTTATGTAATACATGAGCGAGTATCAATTTAATGCCTTTATCTATATATAGGAAATTGGGACTAGGAGAAGTGAAAGAAACAACAGTATCACTACAGCTGGCCGATAGAAGTATCAAACATCCTAGAGGTAAGGTTGAAGATGTACTCATCAAAGCTGGTAAATTGATACTCCAGACGGACTTTATTGTTCTAGACATAGAAGAAGACAGGGGATATTCCATAATCTTAGGCGACCATTCTTAGCAATAGGTCGACCTTGATTGACATGGAGAAAGGTAAGCTGATCTTGAGGGTGGAAGATTAACATGAAGTTTATAAATTACATAACCCATCCAAGCAATGATCAGACTTCTAGGGGTGCAACTACATTAATGAAGATGATCTACCACTCAACAAAGTCATCATAAGAGAAAATCTAAATTTGAGTAAATTCTTGATAGAGATGAAAATGGATAACTCAAGGTTTGGGGAGCGAAAAGATGGTGCAAGGTTGGAAATTACAAAGACTGCAAGGTCGAAAAGTTCTGACTTGAGCCACCATGAATAACGTTGAGCCAAAGTCAAGCTTGAGACTACAAAGTAAGAATTTAATGGGAAGTAACCCACTTTTCTAACCTTTAACTCTTTAATTTTGGTTATTGCGTGGCATATAGAGAATGCGGTTACATTTAGTATTTAGACACGTTTAATAATTTTTTTAGTTAAAAACTTTTTATTTTGATTTTTATTTTATTTTTAGGTCGACATCCTAACCCACTACTAAAAAAAAGTTTATTTTGTTATTCTTATTAAGTTTCAACTTCATATTTTCAAAATTCTTCCATTCCTCTACATATTAGACATCTAAATTCGCACAATCAACTTATTTAATCGAATTTAGTAGATGTAATATGTAGTTGATGTGTTTGAATTATTCATTTGGGATTTTGAATATTATTGGCTATTAATTATTGCTAATGTTGCTTATAATTTTAATTGTAGGAAAAATCGGCATAAAGAACAAAGATCCCTTTTGAAGGAGGACAAAGAAAAGGAAAAGATTCTATACGTTTCAAGACCAACTCCATCGTCAAACATTTATCTGGGGAGTCTAAAATTCATCAATTTTACTTAATTTTTATGTTTTGAGCTTTATAGTGTTCCATTATGGACAATCTAGGAATTAAGTTTGGGGGTGGACAATCTAGATTTTCTTTTAATCTAATCTACATGAATAACTGTGTGATTAATTTAGGTTTAATTTTGAGTCAAAAAAATTGAAAAAGTAAAAGACAAAATATCGAAGACAAAAATCTTTAGCGTTATTATACATGCTTGTGTGTGACTTAACTTGAACAAAGGAATTCATATCCAATGATAATATTTTACGAACAAAATTTGAATCGGTTCATGCGGACACTCGAATTTTTAATTATTTATGAATTCCATTATTTTATAATTAGCTTTTGAACAATTTGAGCCCATAATCATTCTTTTTTATGACTTAGGTGTCCAAACTTCGTCCAACTAATCTTAAGGAGTGACGACTTTCCCCCCTGGTTCGCCACTCTAGTTAATCCGAATGCGATCACAACTTATACACACTTGGGCTGAACATTTGGCGGTTCTCCTCCCTGTGGACCTATGCTTTCCAACATCGATGTTGCCTTTCAACATAAATGTTGCATTTCAGCTACCGCGAGGATTCGAACATTCGATACTCCGTAGAGAACTCTCACGTTTTACCATTACACCATGACCGTGGGGGTGGGTTTATAATCATTCTTGATTGCACTTATGGTTGACTATGAGTTGAATAGTGTGAGACAACAACATTAGGATCTTTTAAGAACTTAGAATATATTATTACATTAATAACCTCTATTAGAAACACATTGAAACCATTTAGTATAAGTATGGGGATGATTAGATCCATCCAAAACCAAGAACACCATGACTTGATTGTCTTTCAGTTCCCGTTGGCCGAAAAAAAGTGAAAGACACTGTACTAGCCGTGGTATGTAGGAAAACGTTACATATATTGTAGTTGGAGCTAGTCTTGAGTAATTTGATACTATTCGTGAAAATTTGTTTAGGAGATAATCTATCAAGAAAGATGGTTGCCTACAATGTAGAGTGAAAACTACCTTCGAAAACCAGCAAAATCTCAAAAGCAAAAAAAGGGGACAAAATAAAAAGAAAATAAAAGCAAACACACCAAAGTGTGTTGATGTAGTAGCAAAGCAACTATAAGTGCTACCTCTGTTCGGCTAAGTCTTGGTCATCTATTAGGAATTGAAAGGTAATTGAGTGGTTGATGAAAATAATCCATATCTCACTGATAGTTTGCCATTGGGGAAATTGAAAAACAAAGAGTGCAACACGATTTATGAGAGATTATATTGACATTTTTGGGATTTGGTTTTGTTTGGGGAAAAGCGACTTTGGAAATTGAATTACATGACTTGATTTGAGTAACATCGATGGAATTGAGAATGTTTAACACACACACACATTCAAGAGCTAAATATACGATATGTGGAGTTCTAACATATTTTTTGATGCTTGTATCTCATTAACTTGTGATATGCATTTTGATGAACCATTGAATTGCTTATATCGAGTTGAGTATAATTGTTAAGAGTCTAGTAAAGTATCTATTGTGCTTTATTTAAGGAGGAACAAATGTTCAAGTTTAGGGGTGTTGATAAGTGTTGAATTTACACTTATTTAAGTCATCAAAAGTGGGTCTTATTAATATTATTATGAATTTGATACTTAATTATTTATATTTTTTAATTATGTTAGGAAAAAACTCGGACGGGGGCGAACAGTGATTAAGAAGAATGGAATTGAATAAAATCTACAACTTTGGGATCAAATTCTATACTTTGGAAATTCAAGGGACTAAATTACATCCTTAGAAAGCATGAAGGACTTGAAGACAAAACTTAATCAAAGGTGTCCTTGGACTTTTAGAATTTGAATGGAAATCAAATACACAGAAAAGGGATTCCTAATTGCACGAGGAAGCTGGTGGAAACATGGGATTAAAAAAAGGAGGAAAATAAAGTAGAAAAGGGGGCGGAGAAGTATGATTCAATTGGGACTCCTTTGGAATTGAATAAAAAAGACACATGGCGGAAAAGGCAGACACGGACGGCAAAGAGCAAAGAAATAAAAGAAAAATTCCAGATTTGGTTGAGCAAATATTAATCAAGAATTTATGCAAAAAATTGGAGAATTAATCACGTTCATCTTCAGAATAGCCGGGAGATTTACACTACACAATGAAGGAGACAAAGAATATTCTTGGAATTTGTGTGGCGAAGATCAATAATAGCTCGGAGGAATTTTATCTCGTTTATTATAATTAAATCCGGTGGTGTCTTTTAACTTTTATTTGTTTAATTCCAACATTATGAGTGACTAAATATTTTTATGTTAGGATGAACGATATAGCTTGGGGTTTGTTTAATTCCAAGATTCCATGCCACTTCAATGAGTTTTAATTATTTATTGTGTTATTATTGTTTCGATTGCCTGTGCAACAATTGATTGATTTAGGGATAGTACAGATATCGAGAGGTGACGTATGATTCTTATCTCGTGAAATAAATAATATATGTATTATAAAAGATCGAATGATAATTATAGGCTATGCGATCCATATTGAATTCCTATAGGTATAAGCGTTCATATGTATGTGAATTTACATAGAGATATAGTAAATTCGGGCATATGAATATGATTAGTGTTGCTTGAAAGAGATCACTAGTTGTATTAGGTTAATTTGAACGTTAGCACGTATGAAAATTGGCTGAATGAATTGGAATTAGATGCATGTTAAATAACCTAAGTAAAATCGAAAATCCTAATTACCTATCGCATAATCTTCTCAATCATGTTAATTTTATTTTGTTATTTAATTTAGTAGAACTTCAGTTAGAAAACACAATTTGATTTAATAATTGGTTACCATTTTAATTTTAATTGAAATTATGTTAGTTTAAAAATTTATAGTAGATAGTAGTTTCTGTGGGACGATACTTGTATTTGATAAATTTACTTTATTACTTGTCACGATCTGTACAATTGCGGAATCACACGAACAAAATCTTCTTCATAATGATAATTTATGTTACTATGTGCTGGAAGAAATGAAGGAAGAACATCTTTTAATTATGTCTTCTCCAGAAAAATCTAATCTTTTTTCTTTGCCAAAATCGTCTTCTGTATCTTCTACTTCCTTTAGAAAATCTGATATCCCATCTTTCTGAATCTGATAAAGTTCCACTCACAGACCTACCTCTTGTAAATCCATACCTTCCTTACACAAAACCTCGCCAGTCTATTACTAAAAGTCTAAAACTGTCCGTAGCCTTATTTCTCCTCAAAAATCCCATGCTAAAGATTTGTTCATGCCTCAAAGTTTGATCAACATCTTCTACCTGCTACAGAAAAGAACAGTTTGTTAAACTAGAATTACCTTCTCATCTTCCATGAGTATGGTTATCTGAAGGATATACTTATCTCCACTTTGGACTGTGAGATTTGCTTTGACTCTTCATGGAAGAAAATGTTTTTCTATAGTTTCAAGAATTGCTTTGTTAGATACTTGTTTCTCTGAGTATCAACATACTTGCATAGGAACTGTAGAAACAACTCTCAATGCTGGAACTGTTTTGGTCACAATGTTTCCAAACTTCAATATGCCCATATCTGATCCACAGTTACCTACTGCCTTAGAAGTCCAAGTTCAAATCGTTGGAGCTATACAATCTTCTGTTACATATGCAGCTACTCTTCATTTTCAGATGGTGTACAGAATATAGAACCATTCCCTTGATTTTGTACAGTCTCAAGGAACAGACGATGCTCTACTTCTTCATGTAGAGTCAGATCAGGTTCCCAGTTGTACTTAAATCCCCAGGCAAATTCCTCGCTCAGAGTTAAACTAATCCCTGAGACATGGATCACAAGCTATGAACAAGCTTACAAGGAAAACAAAAATTATACTCCAATACAATCCACATAACATTTTTTCAGAAAAAGGTCCAATGGAGATGTTGAGATAGCCTTCAAAAGGGAAATTGTCTCAAAAAGACCCTCATGTTTTCCCATACAATTTGCATATGCACGAGAAGAAATTTCTATTTATGCTTTTGATATAAATGGAAGGCCAATATACAGCAGAAGAAATGATATTAGACATATTTTCTGGGATATCTGCTCTTGGCCCAGTTGTCTAACAGCAGATATTGATGATGATTCTCCTCGCTAAAGAAGGAAATCAAAACAAAGCAGTCAAAGGAAGTTACATAAAGCTTTCTATGATAATGATCCAAAAGTTGAATTACTTGAAGAGCCATCAGGCAACTTTGATTACTATGTCAAATATACTGCACCACCCAGAAATGATGATCCCATAATTCTTACTGGATGGGATAGTGATGATGATGATTGTAACAGATATCATAAAGAATGGGATTGAAATAATAATCCACCCCATCTCCTTTTCCTATGGTGATGTTTCATCCTCCCACCCAAGAAGAGTTTCCTTCTTTAGAAACTTTTGAAAATAATCATTCTACTCATTCTTGGAAAATCAAGAATTCAAGCACTAGAAGATCAAATGGATCAGTGCAACCTCTTTCAGCAGCAGAAGCAACCTTAAACTGGCATTCAGAAAATGCAGTACAACAAAATGCTTTGTTAAAAAAAGATTGACCAAAGTCAACAGAGAACTGAAAGGACTCTACAACAGCAGACTCAGACTCTCATCGTCCTTCTTCAAGCCTCTAGACAAATAATCAAAATTTTACACAATGACATATTGAACCGTCTACAAAACCAACTACCATTTGATGCTCAAGAAAGAGAAATCAAAAACCTGAAAAGTCAACTTGCTTCTCTTGAGTCAAATCCAATGATCCCACCATCAACAACATATTACCCTTCATCCTTCTCTAGCATACGATCTTCCTAATCAGGAACTTTATATTCCTCTACTTACCAATGATCTACTTCTACTCTTTTCACTCTTGCAGAATGGGAACAAAATAAAAAAATCATTCATGCCCTCAAAAAAATTAGACCTACTGCTGTCCATCAAACACAATCCTTTTCTTCTCAAAACGTTTCACCACCAAATCCTTCAAAACAGCCTCAAATGATGATCAAAAATCCTATTTCTACTTTCCTTCAACAAACTCATAACCAAACTACTCACTCCGTACATGTCCACTCTATAACAAATTACATCGGTTCTAAATCTGAGACTGTTGAATCTTCTGAAGAATTCTCTGATGAATATATAAATGATAATCCTCATTTCCATATGGTTGATCAAGCACAAACAAGTCAATCTCAAACTCGGCCTCTAGTTGAACCCACTGTTGAAGAACCAGAAGTACTTGATGAAGATATGATTGTAACTCATGTGACTAATAATTATTATTCTTCAAATGGTGTTTTTTCACCAAAATTCACCTTTGATGACATTCCTCCATCACAGTGGAAATACAGACTACAAGAAATGAAAGCATGGTGTACTGCAGAACTTCAAAAGCCAAACATGATAAGGAGATTGCCATAGAAGAATTTTTCAAATTAAAGTGTTGTTCATACAATCCAAAAGACCTTGAAAAGCACTTCAAAAATGCTGCACAACGGTATTATCTTATTGGTGGCATGGATGATACCAACATCAAACAAGCTTACCTAGAATCAATACCTCAACCTCTTGGTCAAGAAACATTAAGGACAATGGAAATGAGAGGGCAGAATTTAAATGTTACATCTTTTGGTGAACTCTATAATTGGATCATGAAGACACTGAAGAAGCTTTGCAATCAAAATGCTTTCCTCAAAGATAACAATGCAACAGGCAAAAAATTGGAAAAGGGTTGTGATAATCATTATTTGCAAATTAAGTGCAACCGTTCTATGAAAGATTGCGATTGTAGGGGAAAGAAAAAATTCCATAAAAGGAGAATGAAGTTTTTTCACAGAGAAGCTCCTCTCAATCCTTTTCGAAGATAGAAAAGATTCTTCCGGCGTAAATTCTTAAAGAAGAAAGGAAATAGATGTTTTATCTGTGGAAAAAAGGTCACTTTGCAAGAACCTATCCCAACAAACAGAAGGAGAAAATTTTTCACCAAATTTTCACGGCCACAAAAATTGATTATGGTGATGATGATCTTGAATCTTTATTTTCTGAAGAGGATGAACAACCACAGGAAACTATCTTTGCTCTTGAATATGATTCTGATGAAAGTCGATGCAGAAGAATGTCATGACATGCAAATTGTTAATCGAACCTTTTTATCTATTTTGGTGCTAATGATCAAAGTAAAACTCTTTACATGAAAATATGAAAGGCTCATAACAGTTACCGCACTGTTTGACACTGGCGTAGCATCCTCAATTCTTAATCCTGTTATTCTTCCTGATCACATGTGGAAAAATCATCGGCAAATTTTCCAAGCAGCAAATGGAGACAGTTTTTCAACTGAAATAATCAACAAGCCTGTCACAATCCAGTTTTTTCTTGAAGTTGGTATTTCTCACAAGTTACTAGGTTCTTCTTTACCTGGTAAATATATTATCACTGCATGGGATATTATCAAACGATTGTGGGAAAAGAATATTACTCTTCGCCCAAATGGTCTCAGATACAAGTCCTATTTTCAGCCTTACATACAAATGACCACATACTTTATCATGATCATTCCAAATATTACAGGAACACTAATCCGGGATTGTCGTGCAGAATCTCATTCAGATTTTCTTACTAAATGCACAAACCTACTTTGGAAAAACCTAGACGTTTTCATTTCTCTTCCATTCAAGAAAAATGAAGATGTCAATCCTACAAAAGCCAACCATCTTAGAATAAATCCAGAACGTCTTCAATTAGCCACTAAATAACTTGCCCAACTACAAGCTAAAGGTTTTATTGAACCAACAACTTCGCAATGGGAGTGTCAGGTATTTTATGTTAACCAAAGAAGTGAACAAGTTCGAGCAAAATTTAGATTAGTCATTTACTACAAGCGATTAAATGCTTTCCTTGCAGATGATAAATTTCCTCTTCCAGACAGAAAGAAAATGTTTGCAAATCTGTCTCGGGCAAGGATTTTCTCAAAATTTGATCTTAAAGCAGGATTTTGGCAGCTGGAAATCAAATTTGAAGAAAGACACAAAATAGCGTTGTGCATTCCAAACCATCATTACCAGTGGACGGTTATGCCATTTGGTCTAAAGACTGCACATTCTCTTTTTTAGAAAGCAATGACAAGAATTTTTGATCCATTACTGGACAAAGCTTTGGTTTATATTGATGATATCTTGTTATTTTCTGAAGATGAAGAATCTCACGATAATCTACTCTCCAAATTTACAGATCTTGTTAAGCATTATGGTATTATGCTTTCTCAAAAGAAAATGGTGATTTGTGTTAGAGAAGCTGATTTCTCAGGCATGCATATTAAAGATGGTCAGTATTCACTCCAGCCTCATGTTGGCCAGGAACTTCTTAAGTTCCCAGATGAAAATTTGACAAAAAAGGAAGTTCAACGGTTTCTTGGAGTTGTTAATTACATGGCATATTTTATTGCTCATCTTTCATCAATCATTCGACCACTATAACTCATGCTTAAACAGAATTCGCCTCTTTGGTCTTCAGCTTAAACCCAAGAAATCAAAATCATTAAACAAAAAGTCAATGATCTTCCAGCTTTGCAGATCCCTACAGATGGAAAACGCATCCTTCAAACAAATGCAAGTGATTGCTTTTGGGCATCAGTTTTATTTGAAGAAAAAGATGGAAAGAGAAGAATTTGTGGATATAAAAGTGGTTCATTCACAGAATCAGAGAAACACTATCATTCTACCTTCAAAGAAATTCTTACAATAAAAAGAGGAATTGAAAAATTCCAATTCCATCGTATTAGACATAAATTATTGGTAGAAATGGACATGCCAGCTTTTCCAAAAATGCACTCTTTCAAGAAAGAACAGATTCCAAATTCTCAACTTCTTGGGTGGGCAGAATGGTTCTCAAAGTTTGACTTTGACGTCAAACATATAAGAGGAAAACATAACATGTTACCAGATCTTCTCTCCATATCTAAAATTTCTCCCATTCTTCCTCCATATATTCCAATAATTTACATGATGGATTTAAAATCTTCAAATCCCTTCTCTCACATTAAAACTTTCCCTCCTGAACTCAATGAACCCATAAAAATCAAGACTCTAAAATCCAGATCCAAAGAGCCCATGCTCAAATATTAATCCATTTTGATAAGAAAGATTGGAATTGAGACACTTGGTGGTCTTGAATTTCATCCAAACTATCATTTCTTCACACTTTTCCGTTTTGATCCAAAGCACATAGCACTAAGATTTTCAAAAAAAAAAAAAACTCTTTGTTTTCTTTGGTACCTTTTAGAGATTTGGCAAATTGGAATTTCTTTTCATGTCATTGAAGCACTTGATTCATTCTGTCAAACGAATCTGGATTTTTTTTTACACAAAACAGTTGATCATTTTGCAAAAAAGTTTTTTGAATGGTTCTATCCAATTTCGCTCTGGATAAAAATGTTTCAAGCATTTTCTTTAAAATTTAAAGATCTCAAAACTTCTAAAAATAATTTTTATATGACTTTAATTTTTCAAAGACAAGGCTATTTTACTAAAGCAGGAATGTAAGTTCATTTTTCTCATGTTAGGGAGTATGCGGTTCAACCATTCAACTTGAATCAAAATTGGGAACACTATCCAAAAGAATTTCGAGAATTTCAAAGGCATAAGGCAGAAATTAATCAGACATTTCCTCCACAAATTTGGCCAAATTATGAAGATGTTGCACCATGGGAAACTTTACCAATGGAATACACCCAAAAGATCCAACAGGACATTCAGGTCTATCAAGAAACACAAAAGTTGGAGATTCAGAATATGACTATATATTTTATTATCAATTTGGACAACTGTATCAGGGAAGGCCCATACAAAGTCTCGGTGAAATATCAAAATTTTCATAAAAGACTCCAGAAGGACGCCAGCTAAGGAAAAAATAAATGAAAATTTTAGAAAAAATTGTTAATAGTTTGGACCATAGCGTAAAAAAGGAAAAACATTTCTTGAAAAAGAAATTGAAAAAATTGTAAATGAACTATATGCAGATCCTTGGTGGAATCCAACACAAAAGGAAAAATGAAAAGAAAAAGCATAATCAAGCAAGAAAAAATCACAAAACCCAGGATCAAGCCAAATAAATAAACAATTTCCTAGATTAATTATGATGATATTATTTTTCAAGACTCACAGGATCCATAGCCAAGTGAAACTCAAGACATTAATATACCATGGTTAAATCAACATGTTTTACCCTCACGTCCAGAAGACTCTATGAATCTCGACACACCATGACAAGACAACGACAATACTATATCTACTTTGTTAAAGCAAGATCTACTTTATTAAAGTTTGTTTGTCATTTTGTATAATAATTTGTTGTTTTAGTTGTATTATTGTACTATATGATAAGGTGAGTCAGAAAGTTTGTACTATATTATAAAATAATGACACGTGTCCATTTTGTTAGAAAATGCGTGAGTCTCATGTATACTTTTAAATGTTTTTCTCCTCTATATAAGAAGATCTCTTCCTCTTTGTAATTCATTAGAAATTATCAAGAGTTTAGGAAATAATAATCAGTGTGCTTTATATACACCATGTTCTTCTAAAACCTTCCAGCTCTTACTTAATTTCCGAATGTACAAAGTAATTATAGATTTGAGTGATATGGTGTAAGAGCTTAGTAGAAACATAAGTATGCTCTGTAGTTTCACCTTCACAGTGAACCTCTATATCAGAAAGTGCTCTATCGACTATATGATCCGTCCGGGGTTGCAGTAATTCATAGCAAATCCAAGAGTCAGGCTCTTTGTCGAACCTGTTGAGGTGTTGTGTGAGCTAGAATACCGTGATTTGCTGTCACTTTGCCCATTTTGGTATCAAATCCATGTTGTTTTCTTACTCATATCATGATAATTTATGTTACTATGTGTTGGACGAAATTAAGGAAGAACATCTTTTAATTATGTCTTCTCCAAAAAAATCTAGTCCTTTTTCTTTGTATAAATCGTCTTCTGTATCTTCTTCTTCTTCTAGAAAATCTGATACTTCTAAGATGGAATATCTCATCTATTCTATCTTTCTGAATCTGATAAAGTTTCACTCACAGACCTACCATTTGTAAATCCGTACCTTCCTTACATAAAAGCTCGCTAGTCTATTACTAAAAATGTCTGTAGCCTTATTTCTCCTCAAAAATCCCAAGCCAAAGAATTTGTTCAAGCCTCAAAGTTTGATCAACATCTTCTGCCTTCTACAGAAAAAGAATAGGTTGTTACACTGGAATTACCTTATCATCTTCCACGGTACGGTTATCTAATGGATATATTTATCTCCATTTTGGACTGTTAGATTTCCTTTGACTCTTCATGAAAGAAAATTTCTTCCTACAGTTTCAAGAATTACTTTGTTGGATACTTGTTTATGTGAGTATCAGCATGCTTGCATAGGAACTGTAGAAACAACTCTCAATGCTGGAACTGTTTTGGTCAAAATGTTTCCAAACTTCAATATACCCGTATCTGATCCACAGTTACTTACTGCTTTAAAAATACAAGTTCAAATTATTGAAGTTGTACCATCTTCCATTACATATGCAGCTACTTTTCATTATCAGATGGTATACAGAATCATTCTCTTGATTTTGTACAATCTCAAGGAACAGACGATGCTCTATTTTCTTCATGTAAAGTTAGATCATGTTCCCAGTTGTACTTATGTTCCCCGACAAATTCCCCACTCAGATTTTCTTAAACTAATCCCTGAGACATGGATCACAAGTTAAATATTCTTCTCCAATACAATCCACAGACTTTTTTTCAGAAAAAAAAGGTCCAATGGAGATGTTGAGATTGCCTTCAAAAGAAAAGTTATCTAAAAAAGACCATCATATTTTCCCACACAATTTGCATATGCACGAGAAGAAATTCCTATTTATGCTTTTGATGTAAATGGAAGGCCAATATACAGCAGAACAAATGATATTGGACATATTTTCTGGGATCTTTGCTCTTGCCCCAGTTGTCTAGCAGCAGATTTTTATGATAATTCTCCCTGCCAAAGAAGGAAATTCAAGCCAAGGGTCAAAGAAAGTTATATAAAGCTTTCTATGATAATGATCCAGAAGTTGGATTACTTGTTAGATGCATACCTCGAGTGTTGCAGCAAGTCAATTTTGTAGGCATTTTTCCCAATTTTCTTATCGACCTTTTATGGCCCAATTTTTTTATTTTTTTTATTGAGCTTAGATTTTGTGCCATTGGAAATCAATTTTTGCATAGATAGAGTATCACCATATCACCCTCTTTGAAGCTTGCTGTCTATCTTTTATCTACATGTTTTTTGTAATTTTTGTTTAAGTCTTCAATTTTCAACATGATATTGTCTTGCAGCTCCTTCATTTTTGCAGCCACATCTATCTTTCAATACTTTTCTTTCGACATTTAGGTATTGGAATTAAAATCATAAAAGTGGACTTGTTATTTACCATACACTATTTCAGACAAACTTTCCGTGTAGTTTCATTTTTGGATTAAGCAAAATCTGCTTGTGCAATGACTGTCTCCCTTTATTTTGGATTTTCCCAAATATACATCTTAAGAAATATCCTAAACTCGTATTAACAACTTGTGTCTGCTCGTCTACCCATCAATTCGAGCATGGTAAGAAATGTTGTATTGTAATATGATTCCCAATTTCTCCCATAAGGCTTTCAAAAATGTGATAAGAACTTTGAATCACGATATGATATTGTGGATTTGGGTACTGTTGGGAATTTACTTATTCATGCATGGCGGAATTATACCCAAGGATCTGCTTTGTATTTAGATAGAAACTGTGATAGAAATTATACATTTGATGAATTCCACAAGCTCCTTTGCTTTTCTTAAACTCGAATGATCACGATCTACAATCCAAGCTGTCCAATAGTCCAGCCTCTAATGATAATCCACACAGAGAACAAGAATGACGACTAGGATTTTCTTTTCTTGTACTAGGAAGGATAATGAATTATTTCTTTTTTAATTTTCAAACCCTAGCAGCCTATTCATAAGCAACCTAATTATTTAATTGTCCAACACTTGTCAATTAATTAATTAATTGGTAAATCTCATTCTTGTAGTTCTCTTTTGTGTATGACCCGTTAGATTCTCCATCACGATGTCTAATGATGTAAATTATTATTTTGATCTAATCAAAATCGATAAATTAAAACACCCCTTTTAATTTATCACTAATTCACATTCGTCGTCCCAGATTGACATCTAGCAATGTGTCAGGGCAATACATGTGATGGGAAATGTC